>BLSH010461616.1:1086215-1113609 GCA_018402905.1 Glandirana rugosa
GTTAGTTGTTCGCAAAGTGACCAAACGGGAATCTTCGGTAGTGTCGGTACGGATGATTACCGTACCGACACTAACCGGTCACGTAGTACACTGGGTCGGAGAAATATTCGACCTCAGTGAACTACGACGTCAGTGTACGAGAACCCAATCGACATCCCTCTCCATCGACTGACGCAGTCCCTCTCTAATCTCTGTAAAATTGTTGTAGACTAGGACGTAGGACTCTATCTAATGAAATGATGACGACACGACAACGAGACTCCTGTCTATCGTCTTTAAACTCTAAAGTGTATGGCGACGAAACTCAACGTCTAGTTTGAGACGTATTTTGTTGCTAGCGATGCTAGCAATGCCATTAGTAGGCATGGCTGTGATGGCTTCTAAGGGCAAACCAGTGAAACGCTTGTTGATTGGCTGCCCTGCAGCTTCTCAACACGTGGAGTAAAATAGAAGAACCCCGAACCCGAACGTTTTTTGAAATGTCCGTGTTCGGGTCCGGGTCCCGGACACCCGAAAGTTCGGTACGGACTTTCGGTACGGACCCGAACTTTACAGTCTGGGAACGCTCAACACTATTCACTGTAACTGATATGTCATGCTCTCACAATTATACTTTAACCCTGGCCAGGTTTACTATATATATATATATATATATATATATATATATATATATATATACATATTATATATACATTCTCTATTTTATTTTTTTCATTTTCGAGTCTCTAGTTTCTTTAAACAGTTGTCTGGGATCAGAAGACAACCAACTTAGTAGCTCCCACCACAAACAAAGCTGTTTGCTCCATAAAGTTGTTAGCTGGTAAAGCTAAGTGTTAATGTACACGGGACGCTTTTTTAACCTCTCCTGAACTAATTTTTGACAGCTAGAAGCAGACGCTTACAGCCGCGTTTTACATGTGGCGTTTAGCCGCACTTGGCGGCGCTTTGCCGCATTCGCGTCTAGGAGCGTTTTTTTTTAAAATGAAAAAGCCTGTAAACAAAAAGCTGCTAAATGTGAGTTACCTTGTTTAGCAGCGTTTACAAGCTATTACAGGCATTTGGCGTTTCAAATGCCTCTGAACTTCCGTCCGAATGCATGTTTTTGGGTTTCAAAAAAAGCTTCCAAACTCACCTGCCTAGAAACTACTATAAATTAACCCGTGTACATGTACTGATAAGATAACATAGAGGAGAGTCCAGGGCCAGCTAAAAAAAACGCCCAACTGCTCCCAAACATCCGTTTACCAGCAGTAGTGTACATGAGGCCTAAGCATGTTTCTTCTACCCTATATATCAGTGATGGCAAACCTTGGCACCCCAGATGAACTACATTTCCCATGATGCTCATGCACTCTGCAGTGTAGATAAGCATCATGGGAAATGTAGTTCCAAAACATCTGGGGTGCCAAGGTTTGCCATCACTGCTATGCAGTATATAATTTGATTGTTCTATCCTATGAGGAGCTTGTCTTCACCATTAGACACAACAGTGAAGTGAAGAAAACCCCTAATTTCACACTGAGTCATTTATAATTCTGTGAACTCAACAAGTGGCATCAGTTAAGATCTGTTCACCCTTGTGCTGAGTAGATAGAGGAACACGCATATAAGTGACTTGCAGTGTGCACTTAGCTTTACACAGTGCTTGAGCAGTTGGAGGCTCCACCATTTATCTCTAAATTATAGCACATGTAGTTCAAATGATTCAAATAATGATAGCACATTTTAGTGTAATGGTCCCCCCGTAGGGCCTGCTGAGAATAGTGGTTTGTCTGTCACCCTGCCCAGCCAGGCATTCAATTTCTCAAGCACTCAGAGTCATTGAACAGTTCATACACTTGTTTTTTTTTGTATTTTATTGAGGGGATTAAATTGGATGGGGATGGGATGCTCAGAACAATTCAATGCAAACTTGCTTGGGACTTCTATATACACTCCAGTATATACACTCCAGACTTCTGTCCAGTACAACTCTTGCTTAAGTCCACTTTCCTTTCCTCCTCCAGCATTTAATTTGCTGCAGACTGTTACTCCACCAGCCTTTCACTCGTTGCAGACTGTTACTCTTTCAGACCAGCTAGCACTGCATGGTTAGGCCTGACACTGACTCAGCCAGGCCTCAGTGGATTGCCTTTTGCGGGCAGGGGCCTCGGGCCCCTATTGTGTAGAAATAGTACAGGTGCTAGCTGTCCTCTACTTAGCTACTAATTCCAGATAGCTCCCTTCAGGCCATGCCAGCCAGCCTTGCTGCAATGGCCTCTTTCCACTGCCCTTTCCAAAGTCCTCTCTCCTGGTTCTGCACCCATCTATCAAACTGCAGTCTCCCAGTTCTCTCAGGCGTGCCTCTCCAGTACTCCCAACTGTGCTTCACTCACCAGCACTTCACTTGCTTGCTGCGACCAGTTGTGCTCCCTGGAGACTTTAGCAGTGTTCTCTCCTGCTGTCCTCTACTTGTTCTGTCATGTGCCTCTCTTCCAGGATCTCTTCACTCCTCCTGGATACACCCGAGCCCCAGCCCATGGTCACTCCTCCCCCTCCCCCCCAGACTGGGGAGCTCCCCATGGGCTTCCACACACTCTCATTCCAGCTCCTTCACCCAACAACTCCTCCCCAGCTGGGCTGACCCTGGGCATTTAAGGAGGCCTGCCCCCTGCCAATCCTGGTTAGTTATTGGTCAAGGCTCCCTAAATTACCCCAGGTGGCTACACCTCCCCTCCCCACTTCTCTCCCCAGAAAACTTCAGAAGCTTCTGGAAAGAAGTGTGAGGTGTTGGTGACACCACCTGTGAGTCACCCAGCCCTACCCTGTGCTACACTCACCCCTACCAAAATACAGCCAGTCCCTTGGTTGGGGAATTTTGAAAAAAAAAAAAAATGACTCCTGGGCCCAGGAGCAAAAGCATCCCATAAAATAAATTGGAAGGAGGAAAAAGGGAACAAACTTGGACAGGGATATGTATAAATAAATACGTACAAAAAAATAAAGTTATTTTCTCTCAGTATGTAGATACATTACACACCTAACTATAACATCCCTACCACTAAACAATTATCACATACAATGGACAAGAGGATCTCCCCCTTGAGGGAAACCCTCTGTCCGCAAGGTCCGCTGCTCCAGCCAAAGAAAGATAGACAGCCATCCCATCCTGAAGGATCCTGCAAAACAGATAACAACTTCCTATCCTATTCATACACTTTATAAATTCCTGTCAGTAGGGGGTTATAAGCCTGCTAACAGAAATACCATCACAACCAACACAAGGTTTGCTTCAAATTAGGCCTTTCACCTGTGGTTCTGTCAGAAGGGGGTTACCTCCTGACAGAACACTGAGGGAGAAAAAAATTGTTAAGCAGCAAAGTTTTTTAGAGTTCCTGATGGGAGGGGCCCCTCCCCGAGCAAACGGGCTCCTCAAAGAATTGGTTTGGAAACAGACCTCACCCTAGTGTCCTTGCAACAAGAAGGGTCCATCCATTGGGCACAACAGGGTGGCAGGCCGGTGTGATCCTGCAAAAGTCAGGGAAAAGGAAGGAACACACTCATTCTGCAACTCTCCAGCAGTCCATGTGTCAATTTTTATGATGGCTGTACCTCCAACAGTCCCTTCAAGCATAAAAGTGTGGGTCGGGCAACCTCTTCCTGCCGCCCCCTTCCTCCCTGTTGGAGACAGAGTGACTTTTCATGGGCTGTCCCGTCCTGGCAACCATCACTCTGTCCCTGTGGATTGACCTCCACAGCTGCCATTGTCCATTAAGTGGGCCCAAGTCTCTTCACAATCTGGCACCCGCAGCGGCTTAGGGACGTGCAAAAACTCCCAAACCGGGTCATCCTCCCACTCTCCCCGAGAGTTCTCTATGATGTCCATGATTCAGGGAGGGACATAGGGAAAGTCCAGACCCTACTCCAAAGCAACCCTACTTAGAACCTCCCACTGGAAAGCCTGGTCAGCTCTCAAGAATTTCCTTTCCCGGGCAGGACACAGGCATCAGGGGACCTTTGCACCCACTGCCTGTATGTTGGCCCTCTGGTCTGGGTGGTGGATGGTCTTCGAACAAATAGTTGTCTGCTACTGATAAGGGTTTCTGCAGCTCTTCTGGGTTCCCCAGCAAAATATGTCTCTTCTCTCCTCAGATGGCACTTCCAGGACCTGGGAACCTCCTGGATCCCACTCCTACTCCAAGCAGCTATCCGGAGATGACCATTCTGCTAGCCTCTCCAGGGACCTGTATTTCGATAACAGTCTGGGAAATCCCCAATCTATGGCTCTGTCCTTGCATTCCCCCTCCAGCTCACCTGAGGGCAGACTCCCCTCCACCGCTGGCTCCTTCCAGTCAGGGATAGCGAGGGACATAGACACAGCCGGCATTTTAAGGACATCTGGCTACTGCATTACAGTACTTATAGTTGCCGACCAGGGCGCAAGCCACAGCAGACTCCTCTTCTCCTATGTCACTTATCTTCGCAGGGGAGTCAACAGGCTCTGACTCTACCCCGCCTTTCTGGGATGACTCCAGGCCCGCTCCGGCCTTCCAGGATGTCCGCGGCTGCATTGTACAGAGTCCTGAATGCAGGTCTACTTGGTACAATTGTGGCTCCTGCTGGCTGGATGCAAGCACGGGTGAGCTGTTCGCCACAATGACAGCACTGGATCCAGACACTTACCACCGTGGTCGGTATCCGGTACTCTGTGCATAGCAGGCACAGCTGCTCCGTCCCCTCGATCAACCCCAGGGAGAATCCCCCGCAATGCTCCAACTGGACACCAGTGTCCACCAGCATCCGCTCCTGCATTTCAGGCAACCAAGTTAGGGTAGGTAGCATGCGTCCACTCCCTGCCATTTTGCTCCTCTGATTCGTGGTGTCTGCTGCTAGCAGGGAAGGCTGAGCTTCCTCCAGGGCATGGTACTGCCCCCTCGCTTCCAGACAAACTGAAGTCTGCAGAACTGATAAGCAGGCTCTATCCTGGATGTGCTGCTGTAACCCCTTGTTAGACGAACTGAAGTCTGCAGGCACACTGTAGCTAGCATGACTTGTTCGGACATGTCGATTGGAATGACTGTGCCCAAGCAACCAGAATCAGAGGACCACTGACTTCCCCGGGGGTTGCTGGTAGCAACAATAAAGTTTGTAACCCCTGCCTCACTGAAGAGAACACTTTTAGCACAGTCCTGCCTGCAGGCACCCTCAGGCTTCCCCCGCTCACCCCAGGCAACAGTAGACAGTTCCAGGCACAAGTTCAGAATGTCCAACAACAGCAGGTCGCTGGACATATTTTAATTTGAAGGCTTAGTACAAGTGTCTGTCCCAGCCGTGGTTGGGGCAACTGGGTGAGCAGGCAGCAATAAAGCTGAACTTGACAACAGCTCCCTCTGGTTGCTATGGACAATGGCACTTGTTACTGTAATATTGAATAGCAGGCAGAGCACATAAGTCCTTCCCCAAAGTGTAATTCCTCAATTAGTGGAACAAAGTGCAGTTCCCCGGCTCAATCAACTTTGGTTGCTAGGGGCAACAGCTGGCAGGTTAGCTGTGAACAGACATCACAGACGACGCCCCCATATGTTTTTTTTAATCTCTTTTATTGAATATCAAAACAAACGTAAGTCATACATTTATCAAAACCATATATCAGCACTGGTCCCTTAAAAAAAAAAAGACAATTGCAGCAGCCATAGCAGAACATGTCTCTATTATAAGTTCTATTGCTGTAGTAGGGGCGCTTAACCATTTTGACCAAACTTTCTCATATTTTTTAAGGCAACCCTGATTGACATAGGTATCTTTGTACAAAGGCAAATTAATATTAACCAATTTTTTTCTAAAAAGCAATACTGGGGGGAGTGGTCTTTTTCCATGACATGGCAATGGCCTTACGAGCATAATAAAGTAACAAACTTAACATCATCCTCCCTGCTACCGTAGGAACTACTTCTTCCATTAGCCCCCAACAGGCACACCCTCACAGAGGGAATTAAGGTAAGGTGAGTGATAGTATTTATAGTAGCAATCATTTCATTCCAATAAACACCCATCGTTGAACAACTCCAAAAGATGTGTATAAAGTCCACTAGAGGATAATCAAATCTCCAGCATTTTTGAGGAACAGTTGGATTCATCATGTGTAGTCCATGTGGGGTAATATAAGCCCTATGTATGATTTTATACTGAACTAACCTGTCCCTTTGGGAGACTAAATGATGAAAAGGAAGGTCCCAAATATCCTCCCAATCTTCATTATCAAGCTCAGGTACATCTTTCAACCACTTCTCAAATCATGAAGATCAGGAAGAGAAACCATCAGTAGATGATTGTATATTACTGCATAGCTTTCTCTGAACACTCTGTCCTATCTATCTGTTCCAGTCCCAATTGCTCCAGCCTCAAAGAAATATTTGAAAATTGACTATTAAAGGCATGAGGCAGCCGGAGGTACCGGAACATGTAAGAGGCAGGGGCATTCTATTCTTCCAGAAGAGATTTAAAACATCGAAGGGCGCCATTGGTTACAATGTGGGAAATACGTTTAGTATTAAATTTAGCCCATGCCTGTGGATCCAGTAGAGTAAAGAGATGTTCTAAATTAGGATTGCTCCACAGTCGTATATTTGGAGAAACAACCTCCTGTGGCAGCCCTTCATATGCCAACACTGCTTTCCATGCTTTGATTGTGGTTATCATGGATGGTGTCAACGAGTAAGGGCCTTAAGACCCCAGAAAAGAAGATGTCCTAACATTTCCATGGAATGTAATACCACTGCCTCTAGTATTGTGGAGGTATTATATTTATCTGGACACAGCTACCATCTGGCACTCACCAGTTGTGATGCCAGGTAGTACCTATAGCAGTCTGGAAAAGCTAGCCCTCCTTTTAAAGTGGGTCTCATCAATGTTGACATTCTGTACCGAGGTGACTTAGATCCCCATATAAAGGAAGAAAAGAGTTGGTTTAATTGTTTAACCACTTCAATACCAGGCACTTAAAACACTTCCCGACCAATTTTCAGCTTTCAGTGCTGTTGCGCTTTGAATGAGAATTGCGCGGTCGTGCGACGCTGTACCCAAACAAACTTTTTATCATTTTGCTCCCACAAATAGAGCTTTCTTTTGGTGGTATTTGATCACCCCTGTGGTTTTTATTTTTTTCGCTACAGATAAAAAAACAGACCGAAAATTTTGAAAAAAAAAATTCTTTGTTTCTGTCACAAGACTTTGTATAAATACATTTTCTCCATCACTGACAGGCACTGATGTAGCTACACTGATGGGCACTGATGAGGCTACACTGACGGGCACTGATGAAGCAGTACAGATTGGCACTGATGAGGTGGCACTGATAAAGTTGCACTGATGATGGGGCACATATATGCAGCACTGATGGGCACTGATAGGCGGCACTGATAAGCAACACTGACGGGCACTGATAGGTTAAATATAGTACCTCAGCAGACCAATTAGGGGTAAAGCAAAATTAGAGTGTCTCGTCCATAATAAACAATATATTGTGAATCAGGGTAAAAGGTCCCCAGCCTGTACCCCAAGAGTTTGAAGGGGTTGGACTATCACGACACCAAAGATACAACGTGTAACATCACAATTAAAATGTATAACACAATTTTTATTATTGGTACATTCAATTAAAAACAACAAAGACAATAGACATAGTTCATAAAAATCCCTAAATACACCAATCTACATCACACCCCGTATCAGCGGGGATGGAGGGAATGAGTTGAATGGTGTCAGGACATAGATATCGTAACCTCTACATGTTTCGCGGGCCACTGATATGCGGCACTGATGGGCACTCATAGGCGGCACTGATAGGTGGCACTGGGCACTGATAGGTGGCACTGCTGGGCACTGATAGGTGGCACTGCTGGGCACTGATAGGTGGCACAGGTGGGCACTGGTACATGGCACAGGTGGGCACTGGTGCATATAGCACTGTTAGGGATGGCACTGGTAGGCATCATATATGGGCACAGTGCCATCCCTACAGTGCACTGTATTGCCCTTACCTGGTGGTCTAGTGGGGGCTCCCTGGTGGTCCTGGGCGGCCTCCATATTGTCTCCCTGGTAGTCCTGGGTGGCCTCCTCATCGTGTCCCTGGGGGGGGCTCCCTGGTGGCCCTGGTCGGCTCCCTGGTGGTCCAGTGGGGTGATCCTGAGGGGAGCTGCACTGATAAATGTTCAGCGCAGCCCCCCGTCAAGAGAGCAGCCGATTGGCTATCCACTGCTCAGGTCTGCAGACCTGAGCAGAGGAAAAGTCAATAAACGGCTCTTCCTATTTGCACTGTGATCAGCCGTGATTGGTCGGGGCTAATCACATGGCAAAAGGCTTCCGATGGAAGCCTTTTACCTCGGTCGGTAATGCGGTGGGTCAGACTGACCTACGGCACCACCGATCGCCGCGATGCAGCTTATCTTGATCATGTCAACAGACATCCGGTCAGGATAATGAACCACCCGCCCGCCGTCATTTGTTAATAGGCCGGGTGGGAAGTGGTTAAAAAAGGATTTGGGGATCCATTGGGGTGAATGTCTAAAAAGGTAAGTAAACTTAGGAAGTATTTTCATTTTAATCAAATGTATTTGTCCTAATAATGATATTGGTAATTTTTCCCAAGTTTTAAGTTGAAATTTAGTAGTTTGATAAGCTGGAAGGAGATTATATGTAACATAATCCGTCTCAGATCTTGACACTATAATCCCCAAATATTTAATTCCACTATGTCCCCTATTTTAGATAGACCCACCCCAGTTAAGAGGTTTTCGGGGGGTCTTTCTTATTGGGCATGGAGATGGAAGTATCCTACAACAAGAACATACTCATGTTTTTCAACATCTTATAAAACGTCCTCACATATCGATTTGGCTTTAGTTAATCCGCCACTTCTAGCTGATGTTGTAGATATTAAATACCTACCTAGTGGGCTTTCAGACCATTCCCCCCTGGAAATGGTCTTGCGCACAAGACCCAGGTTTAATGGATCTCTGTGGCGATTGGGAGCCCATTGGGTCTCCCATTTAGGTATCCCCCGGAAAACTTCTTCTGTTATGTAGGAATTTTGGGATTAATGGGGGGCCGTCTTCTCCTGATATAGAATGGGACGCTTTTGAAGCATTTATAAGAGGTCATTATATTTCAAGTATTGTTGCTGTTAAGCAAGATCCAGCTGCAGAGATGCAACAATCTTCAAAAGGAGGTATTGGAACAAATGGGGGGTTATAGCTCTAACCCCAGTGACAAAAAATTTATATTATTGGAAGCCTCTAAAAGGGAACTAAATTTACATATGTCAGATGTCACCAGACAGAATCTATTCAAAAGTAGACAAACATTTTTCGAGCAGGGGGACAGAAGTGGTCGATACCTAGCACTTCTATTCCAGCAGGATACACCCCATGCAACAATTTCTGAAATTAAGTCGCATACAGGCGACACACTTACCTCTCCAGAAGATATATTAGAAGAATTCAGAAAATATTATGCAATGTTATATACCTCCTCCCTGCCAATGACCAGTGACCTTTCGGGACCAACCTCCCTTTTGGACGCTGTGGCCCTGGGATGGCTTTCAGATGAGGAAAGGTCTGCTCTAGTAAGTCTAATTTCATCCGATGAGTTTCGGGAGGGTGATACAATCCTTTTCTATCCGCAAGGCACCAGGTCTGGATGGCGTGCCAATAGAATTCTATAAAGTACATAGCGATTTTCTTGCTCTGTGTTTAGCTTTTCTTTATACAAAATGTCTGGCAGAGAATAAACTTCCACCATCTATGGGTGAGGCCCATATGGTCCTTATATACAATTCTCCCAAAGACCCGACAAGTTGTGCATCATATAGACCAATTGCGTTATTAAACAGCGATTTGGAAATACCGTACTTACTAAGCTTCTCACGTGTAGGTTAAATAAACTCCTACATGTAGTTATAGATGCGGATCAATCTGTATTTATGGCTAAAAAGTCTACAGATATTAATCTGCGGAGACTATTTACCAATATTCATGCTCCACATTCTAATACGGGGTCGAGGGTTGTTGCTTCTCTGGACATCGAGAAGGCTTTTGATACTGTTGGGCGTACTTGTGGGAAGCGCTAAGGAGAATAGAGAATAAGATTTCCACTTCTCTTTATTCAGTGGCTACAGACGATTTATCAAAACCCTATTGCTGCTATAAAGTTAGGTGGAGACTTGTCAGCAAAATTTGCTTTACCTAGGGGAATTAGGAAGGGCTGTCCTCTCTCACCAGCTCTCTTTGGGATTGCCATGGAACCAGTGGCAAAGGCCCTACGAGTTTCTCCGCATATCCAGGGCCTGAAGATTGCTTGGTTAGAAGAGAGGGTTGCCCTGTATGCCGACAATCTATTATTATTCTTAAATAATGCAGGACCTTCTCTGGAAGGTGCGCTTCAGGTGTTAAAAGCATTTTCAACTGTGACTGGACTTTAAGTTAATTGACCCAAGTCTTTATTATTTCTGATTGATCCAGGAGCAAAATAATTGACCATGCCAGCAATTCAATTGCAGTGGGTGGACAAATTTAAATATTTGGGGGTTATAGACGCCCTCATATGTAGTGGTACCCCTGTAGGGGCTTCTGAGAATTGTGGTTTGTCTGTCACCCTGCCCAGCCAGGCATTCAATTTCTCAAGCACTGAGAGTCATTAAACAGTCCATACACGTGTTTCTTTTGTATTTTATTGAGGGGATTAACTTGGATGGGTATGGGATATATGGGATGCCCAGAACAATTCAATGCAAACTTGCTTGGGACTTCTATATACACTCCAGTATATAGAGTCCAGACTTATCTCCAGCTCAACTCTTGCTTAAGTCCTCTTTCCTTTCCTCCTCCAGCACTTCACTTGCTGCAGACTGTTACTCCACCAGCCCTTCACTTGCTGCAGACTGTTACTCCACCAGCCCTTCACTCGCTGCAGACTGTTACTATTTCAGACTAGCTGGAACGCCCAGACCAGGGCTAGGACACATCTTACCACCAGGCTCATGTACATTACACTGACGTAATTTGGACATCCACATATTGGTAAGCATTGATTCACATGGCCATGGCCCATTCAGCCTAGGTTAATTATGCCTTCCTTATCATGCACACTTCACCAGCCCTTGCACCCACTTCCTTCACTCTCTCCCCTTTTTTCTTTTCACCCCCCTCCTTTTTTCCATCTTCACCCTTCATTTTCCCCCTTTTCCCACTTGGCTGTTCTCCCCCCCCCCTTCCTTCTCTTCCTTCCTTCTTTCCCTTTTTTCTTTCTCTTCTCTTTCTTTCTGACTGTTTTCCTGAGTCTCTCACCTCACTGCTCTGCGTCTGTTCTCTATGATCTAGTGCTGTAATCATGTATATATTACTCTCCTACTAATGTAAGAACGATCAATGGGTCCATGTGCATTTATCTCATGACATGCCATATTATACAATATATACTGTAAGGGGGTTAGCTCGGCAGCGGGTGTGTGTGACCCCCTGGAAGGGTTCACTACACAAAACAGGCACAGCGAAACAGCAGTTGTAGATGAAAACACAAGTGTGATTTATTTATACTATGTACAATTGTAGAAAAACAGCAAAACAAAAACAAACATCAAAATAAATCCTTGCCAACTTGGCCACATACTAAACTTTGGAGGTTTCCCTGTCTGCCAGCTAGGTGCAGCCTTGTGCTATACCTAGCACATATCTCCCTGCTGTTATAATCAACCACACAGGCTTCTTACCTCAGAGGATCTGTGGAACCATGGAGCTGACTCAGCCACCTTTTCCGTTTCACTGTCCCTGTCGTGCTGGTCCTGTACCCGTGTCCCGGGTGGGTGTTGGTGGCCGTGCCCCCTGTGCTGAGTGCGTCCCGGTGCGGCCGCGTGGGGGTTTTCCATTTGGAGCATACTCACTCGTGTAAGTATGGGGTACCTACACGGACCCCCGCTACTGTTGCCACTTCAACCATGCTGTGCTATATATTTATTTATCTTTCTTGTAGATGCCATGCGTCCACTCCTGAGGAAGCGAGCGGAGTTCCTTGTATTGAACTTTCATGTATGTGTTCCGTTGCTTTATTACAATCAATAAAACAAGTATTTTATTTAATTACTTTTGTATTTTTTTGGACCATATGTCAGCCTCACTCAAAGTCCCATGGGCGTTCATTTGTTCTGTATGATTAGGGATGGAGGCGTGACATAAGTGAGGCAAGCAGCAAACCATCTCTTTGCTAGATAGCTCTCTTCAGGCCCTGCCAGCTAGCCTGGCTGCAATGACCTCTTTCCACTGCCCTTTCCACAGTCCTCTCTTCTGGTTCTACGCCCATCTCTCAAACTGCAATCACCCAGTTCTCTCAGGCATGTCTCCACAGTCCTCTCGACTGTGCTTCACTCACCAGCACTTCACTTGCTGCGACCAGTTGTCCTCCCTGGAGACTCTTAGCAGTGTTCTCTCCCGATGTCCTCTACTTGCTCTCTCATGTGCCTCTCTTCCCGGATCTCTTCACTGCTCCTGGATGCACCCGAGCCCCAGCTCAGGGTCACCCCCCCAGACTGGGGAGCTCCCCATGGGCCCCGACAGTCTCCGCACACTCTCACTCCAGCAGCTCCACCTGACAACTCCTCCCCAGCTGGGTTGGGTATTTGAGGAGAGGCCTGCCCCCTGCCAATCCAGGCTGGGGATTGGTCAAGGCTCCCTAAATTACCTCAGGTGACTACACCTCCCCTCCCCACCTCTCTTCCCAGAAAACTCCAGAAGCTTCTGGAAAGAAGTGGGAGGTCCTGGTGACAACACCTGTGAGTGACCCAGCCCTACCCTGAGCCACTCCCAGCCCAGGATCAAAATAAAAAGACCTGGGGGCGTGGCCAGGACATGGAGGAGTGAAGACGTATCTCCTCACAGCTCCCATTCACCGCAGCTACCGGCAGATTTCCCGGGGGCAGAGACAGCTGAAAAAGACATGTTTAGATGTCACAGCGCCGCCGGACAACATCTCAACCCCCCCGGCGGAGAAGGCGGGGAAGAGCTCGCTGGATCATTATTTCCCAGAGCCGCGGCGGGCTGGGAAAGGAGGCCCCAAGATGGCGCCGACTCAGCAAGCCTCCCAGCACCACGAGGCCCTGCCGTCTCCCCCTCAATGATCGCAGCTCTCACAGATCCCATCTCCTAGACTGGTGAGTGCAGTTGCCCCCCCCCCCTCCTCCCCCAGATCGGCTGCCTCCCAGGACCAAGGAGCTGAACAGGCAGACTTGCTAGGGGACGGGGACTTGAAGCGCCATATTTGGTCACTCCCCACTAGGGCAGACCTGGAACGCTTTACTACCAGAATAGAGAAGGCCTTTGCACAGGATATAGCCCAGCTGAAGTCTGATACCACTCATTTAGGTGGCAGACTGGAAACCCTAGAGCAAAAGCTGGAGGATTCCCTCCCACACATCTCAATGCTGCAGGAAAGGTGTGCTGCCCAGGAACAGAGAATAGATGCCCTCATATCTCAGATGGATGATTTTGAAAACCGCAGCAGGCGGGCTACCATACGTATCCGAGGCCTACCAGAGGCGACAGCACCCAAAGATATAGTACCCACCCTGACTGGCATCTTTGGAGAACTCCTAGGCCTTCCAGACACTGCACCAGTGGAAATAGATCCTGCCCATAGGGCGTTGAGACCCCCCTCCCAGGATCCGGAAAACCCCAGGGACATTATATGCAAACTTCATAAGTACACATTGAAGGATCGCATCATGCAGAAGATGCGCAACAAGCCCTTCTTTGACTTCGATGGGGCCCGACTGTTCTTCTATTAAGACCTGTCGAGGCACACTTTGATGCAGCATAGAGCCTTGCGCCCAGTTTTGGAGGCCCTCCAGGAGGCTGGGTTGACTTACAGCTGGGGCTTCCCCTTTAGCCTGCAGGTGAAGAAAGAGGGTCACCTGGTCATACTACGCACCAAGGATGACCTACCCTCCTTTCTTTCAGCCCTGGGCTTGGGCGGTGTGGACTTTCCGGACTGGAGGGGTCCCACGTACTTTCCGGCCTTGAACCTCCCACAGCCATGGCTGCCGGCAAAACCTAAGAGGCGATCTAGAGGCCGTAGGCACCATACTTCTGGGACCTCCCCGGACACTTCCACCCAAAGAGACTAAATAGCGCCAACCGGTGAAGGCATTTGCTTTCCCCTTTTTTTTTGACTGGACATTCGAGATAATAGCCAACCCAAGAGTCCTGAGGTTGCTTACCCCTGAGGACCCCTCTTGGACGCTTCTGGAGCTCTGGAGGGTCACGGTTAAGCCTTGACATAGCCCAAAGATAGATTCTCGGACTCCTGGTTTCCCCTCCTGACCCCTACCGGGACTCAATAAACGCTTTGCTGAGGCGGTGGCAGGAGACTGGTCCCTTTTCCCCCCCTGAACTGGCCACTGTTCCCCTCGTAGGCCGCCCTTCTCAGGGACTGATTCCTTGTTGGAAGAATAGACAGAGATACCCGACCCCCCCTCCAAGGGGGGAGCGGGATCCTGACCCGCAAAAATTGCCCTTGCAAGGGCACCAGGCGAGTTCTGCCCAGCATATGTTGAAGTTTTACCATTATATGTTTATGGTTTTGTTTTGTGCTCTAAATTGCTTCCCTTTCTTTTCTCCTCTTTTTCTGTAAGGACTTCCTCAGGGAGCGCTGCCTACACCCCGCGCCTGGGCCATCACCACCACACGGGACCTGCCATTCGGATGCAACCACCATGACCACCCTAAAGGTAATTTCCTATAATGTTAGAGGTCTGTGCTCTCCAAACAAATGCAGTAAGCTCTGGATAGAGTTAAAGAGATTGAAAGCGCAAGTGCTGCTTCTGAAAGAAACGCACTTTACCCCCCAGTCCACCCCTAAACTACCCACCCACGTGTTTAACCACTGGTTTCTCAGTACCTCCCCGACTCCTAAGTCGAGGGGTACAGCCATAGCTATTCATAAAACATGCCCCTTCCAGCCTTTAGCACATGAGTCGGACCCCCAAGGCAGATACGTCTTCCTGAAGGGACGGATAGCGGAGATTATCTACACCTTCGCCACAGTGTATGCCCCCAACACTAACCAACTCCCTTTCCTAGGAAACACCCTGGAGCGCTTGGCTGAGTTTAGAGAGGGGCATCTGATCTTAGGGGGGATTTTAATGTGAGCCCGGACCCCCAGCTAAATACCTCCCATAGCCGACCTTCCCAGTCCTTTGCCTTTCTTAAACGTTTTCACAAAGCAATCCAGTCACACCGGCTGTTTGACAGCTGGAGGATACTGAATCCCCGAGGTAGAGGCTACAGCTACTACTCAAAGGTGCACGATGTATACACACGCATAGACTTTCTGTGGGTGGATGGGCACGTCCTGGAGCTGCTGCGGGATGCATCTATTGGAAGCATGACCATCTCAGACCACGTGGCAGTGGCTGCTACTATAACGGTGCCGCAAGTTGCACGTCGGCCATGGTCATGGAGGTTGAATGAGAACCTCCTGGATGATCCCGCTGCGGTGTCAGGGGTGTCTGAGACCTTGGTACACTATTTTAGAGAGAACTCCAATGTGGGAGTGGAGGAGGGCATGGTCTGGGAGGGACATAAAACAGTGGTGCGTGGCGAACTGATCTCCCAAGGGGCGAGGTGCAAGAAGGCACAACAGGTAGATTTTCAGAGGGTCTTGGATGCCCTCCAGAAGGCAGAGTTACAACACAAGCAAAATGGCCTTCCAGAGGACCTAGAGAGGCTGCAGGGGCTGAGGGAGCTTCTCCCCCACCTGATGGATCGGAAAGTGTGCAAACAGACGCGTTATCTGTCTCACAGATATTATGAACATGGTAACAAGTGCGGGAAGATGCTGGCCAGGGCACTCAGGAAGCAGAGAGCCCAGGCACAGGTCCAGAAACTCTGGTCCGCGGCGGGAGAGACGGTCTATCACCCCTCCAAGATTGCCACGGTGTTCTGTGACTACTACGCGGGCCTCTATTCGCGGTGATCAGTCACCATGGGGGGTTCCCGAGAGGCGACCTGATATCCAGGAATATTTAGAGACTGCAGGCCTACCTTCCCTGTCGACAGAGCAAAGGGAGGCTTTAGAATCTCCAATCACACCGAATGAGATTGAGGCGACGGTCAAATCCCTGCCTAGCGGAAAGAGCCCTGAGCCAGATGGGTTCACTAAGGCATATTATGCCACCTTTCTGCCCATCCTAGTCGGCCCTATGTGTAGTTTTTTTTAACTCTGTGGCTAAGAGTGGTCGGATCCCTCCTGAGGCGCTACTGGCCCATGTTACGGAGCTGCCAAAGGAGGGCAAGGACCCTGCCTTGCCGCAGAGTTATCACCCCATATCATTGCTGAATGCAGATGTCAAAATCCTGGCAAAAATATTAGCGAACCGCCTGAAAAACCTTATACCACAGATAGTGCACCCAGATCAGATGGGGTTTGTGGCGGGCCGAGAGGCCCGAGATAACTCCCTAAGAGCCATATATTTTGTGAACTGGGCCCGCAATAGCCCGGACTCGGGCCCATGCCTCATCCTATCAACGGATGCGGAAAAGGCCTTTGACCAGAAAGCTGGCCCTTTCTGAGAGGGGTCTTAGAAACTCTGGGGCTGGGTCCGAGAATGATGACTTGGATTATGGCCCTGTACTCAGAACCCAGTGCACAGGTGAGGGTGAATGGCCTCTTGTCCCCACGATTTGCTATCAGGAACGGCACGAGACAGGGGTGCCCCCTATTGCCCCTCTTATTTGCGCTCACGTTAGAGCCGCTTTTGCGCACAATATGTGCCAACCCAGACATAAGGGGGTTGAGGGTAGGTAATACCGAGCACAAACTGTTGGCCTACGTGGATGACGTGCTTTTTTACGTCACCGAACCCCTGATCTCATTGCCAAACCTCGTCAGCGAACTTCAACGCTTTGGCAAGCTCTCAAACTTCAAAATAAATGAGGCAAAGTCAGAGATCTTGCCGATCACACTTCCACCCCCATTAATTACAAACTTAAAGGCTGCGTTCCCTTTCGCGTGGGCTTCCTCCTCTATTAGGTACTTGGGCATAAGGCTGACAGATAGATTTGAGACTCTGTACGAAAACAACTACCCTACGCTATTAGCTGAAATCAAAAAAGATCTCCAAACTTGGAACAAGACGGCCTTCACGTGGCTGGGGCGTGTCAACATAATTAAAAGGAACATTCTCCCGAGAGTGCTGTTCTATATGCAAATGGTACCAGTTCCTTTGTTGGCCGCCTTCTTTTCTAGGGTGGCCAGCGTAATGTCAGAGTTCGTGTGGAACGGCCGGAAACCCAGAATAGCCATGCGTATACTGAAACGCATGAAACAGTTAGGTGGACTGGGCATCCCCGATTTTCGGAGATACTACAGGGCCATTGCTCTACAAAGAATTTTGAACTGGCGGTTCCACACGAGCTCTCGGCTGTGGGTAGGGCTGGAGAAGTGCCTGGCAGGCAGGGACCTAGCATATGCCCTGTGGCTGCCTAGAGAAAATAGAGGACTGTCGCTCTCAACCTCTCCCTTGACGCACCAGGTGCTCAGGGTTTGGGACCGGACAAACAGCATATATTCACTAACACCTTCTGTGTCTCCGTTGGCCCCACTGGAAGGTTTCCAGTGGTTCCCTCCGGGGGAGCAGAGGGGCTTCTTTGGAAAATGGGTGAATGACGGGCATGTATGCTGCGGCTCCCTGCTGGAGGATGGCAAGCTCCCAGCCCTCGCAGCTCTTAGGGCCCTCCACAGTAGCTTTCCAATGGATTTCTGGAGACACATGCAGCTTAGCCACTTTTTCGCCACTCAGGGCCATAACATTTGACGCATAGAGACCCTCACGCCATTCGAGTGCCTCTTTGTTGAAGAGGAGCCCATCCCTCATATGAGCTGTACCACCTCTTGGGTACAGAGGGTCACCTTGCTAGGCCAGCTTATATTAGGGAATGGGAAAGGGACCTGGGAGTGGAGTTCTCCGAAGCACAGCTGGCTCACCTGTACCGGCTAACACATTCTTGCACTATTGAGTCCAGAACGCAAGAAACTAATTATAAACTACTAACCCGCTGGTACAGGGTGCCGGCTAACTTGGCTCGGATGTACTCCACAGTATCCGACCGCTGTTGGGGGGGGTGCAGACAGTGTGGCACGTTACTGCACCTTTGGTGGGACTGTCCCAAAATTCGTCCTTTCTGGGCAGAAGTCCAGGCGCAAGTAAAGACTATTCTAGATATAGATGTTCCGCTTTCCCCGGTCCACTTTCTTCTACAGGTTCCCTCACTGCCGATCAGCCAGTACAAAAAGAGCGCGCTACCACATCTACTGAACGCAGCAAAACGGCTGGTTCCTACACTTTGGAAGCAGGCCAGTGTTCCTAGCTTGGAGGAATGGGCTCGCAAGGTGAGGGAGATCAAGGAGGCAGAAGAGTGGGTGGCCACATGTAGGGGGAAAAGTGAGAGATTCAATGCTGTCTGGGCTAGATGGTGCGAACATGCCGCAAGCTCGGACCAAGTTACTTCTAGTTTGAAGGTGACACTATTGGAGCTTGCACAGCCCTCTCTCAGAGACCGGAGAGCTGCAGACCCTAACTAACTAATTAATTGAACAAATTCCTTTGAACATCAGGAGAGGAGTACCACGGGAACCCTGTGGGGCTGGTGGTCGGCGAGGGCGGTTGTTTATTAACCGGTAGCAGAATCCAGGTTAGTTCTCGACGGGAGGTCCTTCTATATCTTTTCTTCGCTCTTCTAATTTCCTTTTCTTCTCTCTCCTTCTCTTTCTTCCTTTCTTTTCTTCATCTATGTTAGTATCTTTAAACGCAAAAGTGGTTTACATACGATAAATGTTACAACATTGCTTGGCTATACAGTATGACATCCGGCCTGGTGAGTGTGCTGTAGCACTAACGACCCTATACTGCCAGAGACAGAGCTCCCCTCCTCCCCGGTAGGGGAGACGGGGACTCCGGATGGGGGCGGCTCTCGGCCCGGCGGCCCTTTTGAGCTCTACTCCGGTGGGGGAGGGTATGATGAAGGTACTGTGTGCCCCCCCTCTTCGCCAGAGTCTACTGGGTCGGTGACGTGCCTACCTGGAGGTGCTACACTGCTTACATGGGCAGGAGGCAGGAGTCGGTTAGATTGGCTGAGTATTCCTGCTGAAGCTGTAACACTCCCCAGGCCATTACAATGATTTACTTAAGGAGGAACACGATCTTAGGCCGCTGCCTCCTGAAACTGTCTCTCTCTTTGCAGAGTTTGCAATGTCATGCAAAAAAGAAGGCGTTGTAAAATATATGCTTGAGTATTTTCTTTGTACATTGTGCTAAAATAAAGATTACTTAAAAAATAAAAATGAAAAGACCTAGTCACCAGCTATCAGCAGCATCCAGGGATATCAACCCTATTACACACCTTTGTATCATCAGCAAAGAGACATACATTGCCCAACAAACCTTTAGTTATATCACTTACATATAGGTTAAATAGAACAGGACCCAGTACAGAGCCTTGTGGTACCCCATTAGTGACTGGTCTCTGTTCTGTGTGAACCCCATTTACAACCACACTCTGGGATCTATCCTTTAGCCAACTGCATATCCACTGAACCACCCAAGGGTTAAGTCCTAGCTTGTACAACTTTTGTATCAGATCATTATGTGGAACTGTATCAAATGCCTTGCTGAAATCAAGATATGCTATGTCCACAGCAGCACCCTGGTCCAAAACATTGTTAATATAGTCAAAGAATTCAATCAGATTTGTCTGGCACGATCTGCCCTCAGTAAAGCCATGCTGCTTTGGGTCCAGCAAGCTGTGTATTTTTAGGTGATCAATGATCCTTCTTTTGAGAAGTGATTCCATTACCTTGACTACAATTGATGTTAAACTCACTGGCCTGTAATTGCCAGCTTCTACCTTGCTGCCCTCCTTGTGGATAGGTACAATATTATCTATCCGCCAATCATGAGGAACTTTTCCTGTTAGAAGAGATTTATTTAAAAGATTTGTTAACGGTTCAACAACTAAATCACGAAGTTCTCTTTTAGGGCTGAAAACACATATTAGCGATGTGGTGTAGCTATACTGCAATGCACGTTAGTGCACATTTTGTTCTTTCATTGTGAATGGCACCCTGATACACTAAGGCAATGCAGTTCCAACACAAATGCATTGTAGTGCACAGCAATGCATGGCAATGCACTACTGTGCTCTGTAGTTTGCTGTGGCTGAAAAACAATGCATGTGTATTTTTTGGTGCCTTCAAAATGAATGGGCTGCCTTAACATAATATTCGTTAACACAACACACAGTAATGGAGAAGTGTAAATCAAGCCTGAATGATTCCCTGAATTCTTGCCAGTAAAGTCTATCATATTGCAAAGTACACATTGGCATCAGAAGTTCTTCATATTCTTTACTGTGTGATTAAAGTATAACTAAAGGCAAAACTTTTTTTTTCTTTTTGGATAGAATAGAAAGGGAATAGAACTCCTATTAGGTTTTTATTGCTGTCTGTGTCCCTATTAGAGGGATTCTCCCTCTCTATGTGCCCTGTTTACCATTATCATTGAAAGTGAAAGTAAAAGAAGATTGCAAATTTTGTGTTGTCCCCAGAAAGGTAATAGAGAGGAAATCTTCTGATGGGGACACTAGTTCTGGTGACGAGGGGGTCCCCAAGAAATTCCCTTAATTTGCAAATATTTCCTCTCACTTCCTGTTTGGCTATGGGACAGGAAGTGAAGGGAAATCTCCCCAATGGGGCAAAATTGGCAAAAATATATCTTACTGGGGTTATAACCCTCCCTTACTCTAGTTTTACCTATAGTACTTTAAGATTTGCTGTTTGATTTAATAATATCTGGTAAACTCTGCTCTTTATCCTAGTACCCTGACATGTTAATTTGAAATTACCTTACAGTAGAACCCCCCCCCCCATTATCCTAAGTATACCAATACAAGGTCATTTAGTACTAAGAGTGCTCCATCTCCTCCCAGGTTATTATGCATGAGTCATTAACTATTCAAGACAACATCGAAAACATTTTCAAATAAAATAAATTCAATTATTGCAAAACAGAATTTAGTTGCAGCTGCCACTCCTGTACCCTTCTTCCCTGGCCTAGCCCCGAGTGTACATGAGCATGGCGGTTGTCACATACCTGGTGATGGAGTCTGGCTTATGCAGGGGGTACCTCTCTTGCAGCCCCGGTTTGTGAGTCCCTGGTAGTGCAGACAGGGAACTCAGGAGCACGGGGGGGCACGAGGCTGGACAGTCACTGATGCAAGGTAGATGTCCGCTGGAGCTCGCGCAGGCAGAAGGGTCGTGAGGCAGTCCGGGTTGGTAACTGGCGGGCGGTGCAGTACAAGGGTTCAGGCAGATGGATGGTTGGGTGCAGGCTGGGTCGGCAACGTTCAGGCAGCAAGGTACAAGGGAGCAGGCAGAAGAGTGGTCGTGCAAGCCGGGGTCGGTGCAGGCAGAGTTCAGAGCAGGGTCAAAGCAGGCCGGGTCACAGGAACAGGTATCAGATAGTCAGGAAGCAAGGAACTCACACTAAAGGCTGTAGAATGGACATCACTTGCTCACAGGAAGCATGGTGTTTAAATAGAGCTGCCCGGACCGCTTCCTTCGGGGACTAGAGGAAATCACAATCAAATGCAAACACGTCCTCAGCACAATCTTTTTCTAACATTGCCCCCCCCCAAGGGGCAGCCTCCGGATGCCCAAACGGGCTAGTTTAGCAGGGTTGTTCTCCTTGAAGGATCGGATGAGTTCATCCACATGAATGTTATCTGCAGGCTCCCAGGAGTTTTCTTCTGGGCCGTAGCCCTTCCACTTCACCAAGTACTGAACCATGTTACCCCACTTCCGGCAATCCAGGATAGCGTCCAGGTCGAACTCCTCTTCGCCGTCTACTAGGATTGGGCCTGGTGGACTAGTCTTCCGCTGGGGAAAAGGATTTGGGGTCACAGTCTTCAGCAGTGACACGTAGAACACTGGGTGGACACTAAGGGACGACGGGAGCTCCAACTCATAGGCCACCCTGTTAATCTTCCTTTTCACAGGGAAGGGGCCAATAAACCTGGGGCCCAATTTCCTGGAGGGGCAGGCTAGCCTCAAGTTCCTCGTGGCCAGCCAGACCTTTTCCCCAGGCTGTAAGTCCAACTCTCCCCGTCTTCCCTTGTCGAACACCTCTTTGTTATGCTCCTGGGTCCGGGCTATGGTCTCCTGAAGGAGTTTGCAGTTCTCTTCCCAGAACTTGGTCATTTCTTGGGCCGCTGGTACAGTACTTTCAAGGCCGTGGTTGAGCATAAATGTCGGGTGGAACCCGTAATTGGTCAGAAACAGAGATTGGTTGGTAGCTGAATGGACGGTGTTATTGAAAGCAAACTCCGCCAGGGGCAGCAGAGAGACCCAGTCATCTTGTGAGAATGACGAGAAGCAGCGGAGATACTGCTCGAGCGCCTGATTGGTCCTCTCTGTCTGCCCGTTTGTCTGTGGGTGGTATGCCGAAGAGTATGCCAGTTCAATGTCAAGTGCGGAGCACAGGGCCTTCCAGAACCGTGAGGTAAACTGGACTCCGCGGTCAGAGACAATGCTGGTTGGAAGTCCATGGAGCCTTACTATTTCTCTGATGAATATCTCGGCCGTTTCAGCGGCTGATGGGGTTCCCTTCATGGGCAAGAAGTGGGCCATCTTCGTTAGCTGATCCACTACCACGAAGATGGTAGAATACCCCTGGGATGGCAGCAGCTCGACAATAAAGTCCATCGAGATCATGGACCAGGCCCTCTCGGGCACCGGAAGTGGCTTTAGTAAGCCCCAGGCCTTGGTCTTGCTGCTCTTGTTCTGGGCACAGATAAGGCATGAGCTGACGTATTTCCTACAGTCCTCATCTGCTCGTGGCCACCAGAATGATCGCAGCAGCAGTTCGGTAGTTTTGCGAGCACCGAAGTGTCTCGCCAATTTACTGTCGTGACTGGATGCCAGAACTGATAGGCGTTGGTCGACTGGGACAAAAAGTCTGTTGCCATGCCACAGTAGGCCATCTCTGGTTAGTAGGTTGGGGTCTGTCGGTCCGGGAGTCCTGGCTAGGGACTGTCTGATTCGGGACAACAGGTCCCCTTGGGTTAACGGGAAGTTTCGGGGGCGCAGGATCGTATTAGGGGCTGCCAGGTTTACAGAACATCCTTGATAGGGCGTCAGGCTTGACGTTCTTCGACCCTGGCCTGTATGTTACGTGGAAGAGGAAGCGTGAGAAGAAGAGTGCCCACCGGGCTTGGCGAGGTCTCAGTCTCTTGGCTGCTCTAAGGTATTCCAAATTTTTGGGATCCGTGAAGATCAAAATGGGGTGCCTGGCTCCCTCTAACAGATAGCGCCACTCTTCCAAGGCCGATTTAATTGCCAGAAGCTCCCTATCTCCCACGTCGTAATTCCTTTTTGGGGTGGTCAGTTTGCGGGAGAAGAACGCCACAGGGTGTAGGGCAGCCTTGACTCCATGCCTTTAAGATAGCACCGCCCCCACGGCTACTTCAGAAGCATCTACCTCCAAGACAAATGGCAAGGCGGGGTCAGGGTGCCTGAGGATGGGTGCAGACGTGAAGAGTTTCTTAAGGGTCACAAAGGCTTCCTGGGCTTCCGTGGTCCACATGAATCGTGTGTTCAGCTTGGTCAGCTGGGTAATTGGGGCAATAATGGCTGAGAACCCCTTTATAAATTTTCTATAAAAATTGGCAAAGCCAATGAACTGATGAACTCCCTTCTTGTCTGTAGGGGCCGGCCAGTCCAGGATAGCCGTGACCTTCTGTGGGTCCATGGTAATGCCGGTGACGGAGATGATAAGCCCCAGGAAGGGGATACTTGACCATTCAAAGTCGCATTTCTCTGCCTTGGCATAGAGCCCATGTTGTCGAAGGCGGCTCAGGACACTAGCCACATGCCTGCGGTGCTCTTCCAGGGTAGGGGAGAAAACCAGGATATCATCCAAGTAAACGATGATGAACTGATCCAAGAAGTCTTTAAACACACCGTTTACAAAGTGCTAAAACGTAGCTGGGGCGTTACAAAGCCCAAAGGGCATCACCAGGTACTCAAAGTGTTCGAACCGGGTTCGGAAGGCGGTCTTCCATTCATCGCCCCCCCAGATACGTACTAAGTTATATGCTCCACGGAGGACCAGCTTGGTGAACACTCTCGCCGCTCCTAACCTTTGGAAGAGCTCTGGAACCAGGGGGAGAGGATAATGGTTTTTCACCGTTATTTTGTTTAGTTTGCGCTAGTCAATGCAAGGTCTCAGCGTGTGATCCTTCTTTTCTACGAAGAATATTCCCGCTCCTGCGGGCGACGTAGAGGGTCAGATGAACCCCTTCTGTAGGTTCTCATCTATATAGGCTTTGAGGGCCACCAGTTCCAGCTCGTTAAAGGGAAAATCCTTCCAAAAGGTACTTCGGCTCCGGTGAGGAGCTCGATAGGGCAGTCATATGCCCTGTGGGCTGGCAACTGTTCCACGCCCTTCTAGCTGAACACATCTAGGTAACTGTGGTACACCGAGGGCACCAACTGACGGACGTCTAGGTCTGCATCTGTGTCCAGACTGAGCAGCGTAGGAACAGCTTCCTTAGTCACTGGGAAGCAGTGCTGGCGGCAATAGGGTGACTGGAACTTGGTTTCGCCTGTAGCCCACTTGATACTTGGGCTATGGGCCTGCAGCCAGGGTATACCCAGGATAAAAGGGAACAGGGGGGATGCAATGACATCCAAGCAGAGGAACTCCTGGTGACCATCCAAGGTTGTAGCAGGCAGGGGACAGGTCTCGTGGGTGACCACACCCGATTTGATGTTGGTGCCATCAGCCAGGCGTACCACCAGTCCATGAGACTTTGGCCGTAGAGGAATCTGATGCTGGGCCACGAAGGACCGGTCGATGAACCCACTGCAGGCACCTGAGTCTATGATGGCAGCAATCGGGATAGTCTTGTCAGGGAGCTGAAGGAAGAGAGGAAGGGTCAGGTGAGAAGAGGCATTTGATGAGGCTGGTGCGTTGCCAATGACAGGTGGTGTGCGTTGACCAAGCTTGGCCGGGCAAGACCCCACTATGTGTCCTGGTTCTCCACAGTACAGGCACAGGTGGTGATTCAGGCGGTATTGTCGCTCCTCCTGGGTGAGGGGAGAACGGAGTATACCTGATTTCTTAGGCTCGGGCTGAGCAGAAGCTACTGTAGCGACCGTGGGAGCCTGGGGTTGCCTCCAAGTAAGTCGTGAAGACGCGGCTGACCGCTCAGCTCCCCGTTCTCTAAGACGCCTGTCAATCTGGATCAAGAGCTCGATTAATGCGTCCAGAGTCGGGGTACCCCCACTCGAGCCAGTTCATCCTTTAGTGGGTTAAAGAGACCCAAACGGAACTGATGACGGAGCACAGCGTTGTTTCCACTCCGTGTCGGCACTCCAGCGCCTAAACTCGGCCACATAGTCCTCCGCTGTGCGGGGGCCCTGCTGGAGTGCATGGAGGGCAGCTTCCGGCCTGATGTGGGTCCTCATAGAGGCAGGCCATAGCCTTGAAGAAGGCGGTGAGGTTAGAGACTTCCGGAGCCCTCTGTTCCAACAGGTGGTGTGCCCAAGACTGGGGTTCTTCCAGCAACAAGGAGATCACAAGACCCACTTTCGTAGTCTCCAAGGAGTAGGTGCTGGGTTGGAGAGCAAGATAGAGTACACAAGAGAACTGGAAGGCCCGGAACTTGGTGCGGTCGCCTGAGAACCGTTCCAGTAGGGGTACTTGAGGTTCAGAGGTCATAGTCACTGTGTTTTGGCCGATTTATATTCTTCCTCATATTTTTGTTTAAAAAAAATCGCAATCTGCGTTTATTGATTGGTTTGCGCAAAAGTTGCCACGTTTACAGATGATGAGAATTCATTTCTGGGGTTTTTATTTTTATTTTATTTTTTACTAGTAATGCCGATGATCTGCGATTTTTAGCGGTACTGCGATATTGCAGCGGACATGTTGGACCATTTTGACACTTTTTTGGGACCACTGGCATTTATACAGCGATCGGTGCTATAAAAATGCACTGATTACTGTGTAAATGGCAGTGAAGGGGTTAACCTGCAGGGGGCGCTCTAAGGGTTAACTGTGTTCCCTGTGCGTGTACTAACTGTGTGTGGGCTGCCCTGGCTGGGGAAAGGGGATGATCACGGCTTCCATTTACAGGAAGCCTGTGATCACCACCCTTCCCCCTCTATGAGAACGGAGATCCATGTTTACTTACATGGACCTCCGTTCTCTGACTGCAGTGGGGCCATTGCGGGTAGCCAGCGACGATCGAGTCCGCCATACCCGCTCCCTGGCCCCCCCAGATACAGTGAGCGCGCGAGCACTAGTTATCGCAGCCGCCGTCATATGACGGTGGTTTGCAATTACGAGAGACTTTGTCGCCGTCATACTGCGATCGGCAAGTGGTTAAAGCGGAATTAAGCCATCCTATCCTTTAGGCCCCATACACACGCCTGTATTAACCACTTGAATACAGGACGTTTATACCCCCTTCCTTACCAGACCAATTTTCAGCTTTCAGCGCTCTCACACTTTGAATCTCAATTACTCTCTCATGCTACACTGCACCCAAACAAAATTTGTGTCATTTTTTTCACACAAATAGAGCTTTCTTTTGGTGGTATTTAAGAAGCTCTGGGTTTTTTATTTTTTGCGATATAATTGAAAAAAGTGCGAAAATTTTGAAAAAAAAACAATTTTTTTTAGTTTCTGTGATAAAATTCTGCAAATAAGTAATTTTTGTTCATAAATTTTGGCCAAAACCTATACTGCTACCTATCTTTGGTAAAAATAACCCAAATAAGTGTATATTATTTGGTCTGTGTGAAAGTTATAGTGTCTACAAGCTATGGTGCAAATCATTGAAAATTGATCACACCCGATGTACTGATGGCCTATCTCATTTCTTGAGGCCCTGAAATGTCAGGAAAGTACAAATACCCCCCAAATTACCCCTTTTTGAAAAGTAGACATTCCAAGGTATTTAGTAAGAGGCATGGCGAGTTTTTTGAAGTTGTACTTTTTTCCCACAATTCTTTGGAAAATTAAGAAATTATTATTATTTTTTTTTTTTTGCACAAAATTGTCAAAACAACAAATTATTTCTCACACACAGCATATGCATACTTCCAATTACACCCCAAAATACATTCTGCTACTGTCCCCGAGTATGGCGATACCACATGTGTGAGACTTTTTCACAGCCTGGCCACATAGAGAGGTCCAACATGCAGGGAGCACCGTCATGCATTCTAGGAGCAGAATTTTCACATCTAATTTCCTAACGACCTATTACACTTTTGAAGGCCCTGGAGCACCAGGACAATGGAATTA
>BLSH010461616.1:1128898-1144478 GCA_018402905.1 Glandirana rugosa
TTTTTTTTTTTTTTTTTTTTTTTTTTTTTTCCTTTGCTAGGTCATCGTGGGTAGCCGGCGGACATAGAGTCCGCCAGACCCGTGGTCACACTGCTGCAGAGTGCGACGGGCTCGAGCGAGCCGCCGTTTATAAACGGCGATTTGCGCCACTCTGCAGCAGTAAATGTACGCGAGCCGGTCGGAAATCGGTTAACATCGTTGGTTACAGAATACAATTTCCTTCAATAACCTCTGCATTGTAATAGTTGAGAATTCAAGATAAGATTACTAGAAAAATCATGTGGTTAATGTCTGTTGGCCATCCCTTTCCACAGTGTACAGCAGTGTTCACTGCATGCTTTACAGCTTGTTCTCTGCTGTAGTTCAGAGCATGGGTTCTGTAAATGTCACACAGCAGTGTCTACTCATTGGACATAGTGAATATGTCACAGAATTCAAGGAAGTAAATGCGTGAGGATCTTGACAAAAAGTTGGTTTACCAGCTCAAGTAGGCTCAGATCAATGAGTAGACTTGAACTAATTGAAATACAATATGGAAACGTGATTTCAAATTTTCTTCATGTACACTTTATGGCGATATATTTCTCTCTAAGCTTTTATGAATCCATATTCATGCAAGCAAATATAGTGTATTCTTCTGTTCCTTCAGTAATGGCCTTTTTAACTTTTTTTTTTTTTTTTTCTTGTACAGCAATTCGCCAGGCTATTTCTAAATCATTGGTGGCTTATTATCAAAAATGTAAGTTTCCAGTTTGTGTTTATCTTCTTTCAATTGATCTATTTTACATGGAAACGTTACTTGAGGTATAGCATGTTGGGTCATTTCTTTAGTAGGTTCAGGACTAAGGGCTGGTTCACATTGCAGCGCTGCGGGAGCCCTGTGAATCCACTCCGGGTTCCCACATCTTATATCTCCGGGCGGCAGTTCACACTGCCATATGCAAACTGTGGGGAGTGTCAATACAATGGTAATCACGCCCCCAAATCAGTTTGCATATCGCTCCGGGAACTGCAAA
This sequence comes from Glandirana rugosa, assembly GCA_018402905.1. Classification (NCBI taxonomy): domain Eukaryota; kingdom Metazoa; phylum Chordata; class Amphibia; order Anura; family Ranidae; genus Glandirana; species Glandirana rugosa. Next base: position 1,129,915 of record BLSH010461616.1, read on the forward strand.
CTCGCACAGGAATCGGATCACATGGTGTGAACTAACACGCGGTCCGATTCTGACCCTGCGAAAAAAAGGTCCTGTGCGAGTTTCTCCGATTGCGATGCGAATTCAGTCATACAATCTCTATGGCTGAACTTGCATCTCAGAGATCGCATATGGCACACACTGCAGTGCGGTGCAAATCATATGCGATCCATGTTCCAGAACTCTGCTGAGTTACATACAGTAACTCACAAAAGTGAGTACACCCCTCAATTTTTTTGTAAATATTTTATTATATCTTTTCATGTGACAACACTGAAGAAATGACACTTTGCTACAAAGTAAAGTAGTGAGTATAGTGTATAGCTTGCATAACAGTGTAAATTTGCTGACAACTCAACACACAGCCATTAATGTTTAAACCACTGGCAACAAAAGTGAGTACACCCCTATATAAAAATGTCCAAATTGGGCCCAAAGTATCAATATTTTGTGTGGCCACCATTATTTTCCTGCACTGCCTTAACCCTTTTGGACATGGAGTTCACCAGAGCTTCACAGGTTGCCACTGGAGTCCTCTTCCACTCCTCCATGATGACATCACTGAGCTGGTGGATGTTAGAGACCTTGCGCTTCTCCACCTTCCACCTTCCGTTTGAGGATGCCCTACAGATGCTCAATAGGGTTTAGGTCTGGAGACATGCTTGGCCAGTCCATCACCTTTACCCTCAGCTTAGTAGTGAGTGTACAGCTTGTATAGTGTAATTTGCTGTCCCCTCAAAATAACAACACACAGCCATTAATGTCTAAACCGCTGGCAACAAAAGTGAGTACACCCCTAAGTGAAAATATCCAAATTGGGCCCAATTAGTCGTTTCCCCTCTCAGGTGTGAATGGAGAGCAGGTGTGTGAAATTTGGTGTTATCGCTCGCTCTCTCATGCTGGTCACTGGAAGTTAAACATGGCACCTCATGGCAAAGAGCTCTGAGAATCTGAAAAATCTAATTCTTGCTCTACATAAAGATGGCCTAGGCTATAAGAAGATTGCCAAGACCCTGAAACTGAGCTGCAGCACGGTGGCTAAGACCATCCAGTGATTTAACAGGACAGGTTCCACCCCGAACAGGCCTCACCATGGTCGACCTAAGAAATGGAGTGCACATGCTCAGCGTCATAGCCAGAGGTTGTCTTTGGGAAATAGATATGAGTGCTTCCAGCATGGCTGTCGTTCCAGAAGGAAGTCTCTTCTAATGATGCACAAGAGAGCCTGCAAACAGTTTGCTGAAGACAAGCAGATTAAGGACATGGATTACTGGAACCATGTCCTGTGGTCTGTTGAGACCAAGATGAACTTATTTGGTTCAGAGGGTGTCAAGCGTGTGTGGCGACAACCAGGTGAGGAGTACAAAGACAAGTGTCTTGCCTACAGTCAAGCATGTTGGTGGGAGTGTCTTGATCTGGGGCTCCATGAGTGCTCCCGGCACTGGGAGCTACAGTTCATTGAGGGAGCCATGAATGCCAACATGTACTGTGACATACTGAAGCAGAGCATGATCCCCCTCCCTTCAGAGACTGAGCTGCAGGGCAGTATTCCAACGTAACTCCCCAAACACCTCCAAGACGACCTCTGCCTTGCTAAAGAACCTGAGGGTAAAGGTGATGGACTGGCCAAGCGTGTCTCCAGACCTAAACCCTATTGAGCATCTGTGGGGCATCCTCAAACGGATGGTGGAGGAGCGCAAGGTCTCGAAGATCCACCAGCTCCGTGATGTCGTCATGGATGAGTGGAAGAGGACTCCAGTTGCAGCCTGAGAAGCTTTGGTGATCTCCACGCCTAAGAGGGTTAAGGCAGTGCCGGAAAATTATGGTAGTCACACAAAATATTGACACTTCGGGCCCAATTGGACATTTTCACTTTCACTTAGGGGTGTACTCACTTTTGTTACCAGTGGTTTAGACATTAATGGCTGTGAGTTATTTTGATTGGACAGCAAATTTACACTGTTATACAAGCTGTACACTCACTACTTTACATTGTAGCAAAGTGTAATTTCTTCAGTGTTGTCGCATGAAAAGATATAATAAAATATTTACAAAAATGTGAGGTGCACTCACTTTTGTGAGATAGTGAGTGTGTGTGTGTGTGTCTTGCAATACACACACTTTTCAGACAGCACAGCCAAGTACCTACAATATCTCTTGTTCTGCTTAAACACTCATGACGAGGAGATGGGAAGAGCAGAATTGCATATCCTCTAGCACAGTGGTTCTGAACGCCTGTCCTCGGGACCCACCAACAGACCAGATTTTAAGTATTACCTTGGGGAGATGCAGGCTGGAATACTGCAATCACTGAGCAGCAAGTGATATCACCTGTGATGCATTTGTTATCCTGCAAACCTGGCCTGTTAGTGGGTCCCAAGGACAGGAGTTGAGAACCACTGCTAGCAGTTTACATGGGTTTCAATGACCTTGTTTGCTCGGTGATGTTTGATTCTTCTTTTTTTTTTTTTTTTTTAATGTTAAAGTTGTATCTATATCATAGACCTTACAGCAAATGGACCCTATATTGGTGTCATGTTGCCACTTACCTTTGTTTTCCAAAGGTTCAATTCAGTTATTTTCAGTTTTCCATTTTAGTATAGTTATTCTCAAAGCAGTATTTACATCAGAAGAAATGGTTATCTTGGGTGAAATGTGTAGGGACATGAGCACATTCGGGCCTTAAAGCTGACCTTCAGTCATTTTTTTTTTTCAACTTTCAATCTATTAAATTCTTTGCTCTTTTGTTTTTAACTTTGGATAGTAAAAACTTTTTTTTTTCTGCCAGAAAATACATTATACAGCCCACTTCCTGTTTCTTGTCTGGTCATTAGCCTAGGCTTATGACATCATGCACAGCTCTCTCGCCAGAAGGAAATGGATGGGGGGGATGGGTGAGTCATAAGAGGGCCAGTGAAAGCTTCAGAGCTGGAGGTGTGTGTCTGTAAATCCAGGAAAGGGGCTTCAGCTGCCCACAGTTAAAATCATTGCAGCCAGACTCAATGGAGGGAGATTTCTGCAGCATATTTGGCAAGTACAGAATTGCAGTATATATAAAATATGCAAAGTGGTTGGAGGGAAGCTTCAGAATGGCAAATATGTTTTTATTACAAATTATGTGAGCAGACTGCAGTCCCTCTTTCAAGTCCTACACAAGCCAAAACTTTTTATTTTGATTAGAGCAGCAAAGGGTTAGACACCCCCCCCCTTGTTTGCCCAAAACTTTAATAGAGGGGGGGGGGGGCAGTGTGTATTTGCTTACTTTTATTTTTTTATTTTTTTTTTATGGTTTTAAAAAGACTGTTCTTTACACTACAAATTTATTGCATGTGTTAATTTTATTGCAGATGTTGATGAAGCCTCCAAGAAGGAAATCAAAGATATTCTTATTCAGTATGACAGGACCCTTCTAGTTGCAGATCCTCGTCGTTGCGAGTCCAAGAAGTTCGGTGGACCTGGAGCCCGCGCTCGCTACCAGAAGTCTTACCGTTAAATTTACCATGTTCATTTTTCTGCAATAAAGTGTGAAAAATTATTTTTTGACTCTTACAAGTTTTTGAATTGAACGGCTTGCTTTTGCATCTTTATTTTGTCATGAGTACAGACTTGTCTGCAACATATGATTAGCTATAGCTTTTAGGATGAATGCATTTTAGAATGGATTTGGTGTAGTTTCTTGCACGGTTCCGAACTCCCTTCTGTACACACAATAGCTGTATTTGGTTTCTAATGCAGACATAATTTTTGTAGTAAATTTGCATTCTACCATAGTGTTATAGGCTTAATGGTGTCAGTTTTCTGCAAAACCTACATTTGGCTTGATTACAGTGGATACTCGTATGGCGAATGCCTCTACATTGGTCACTTGCTTTCTTCTGTAAGGACTTGGGTAACAAAGTTAACTTGCTGAGAGAAATCTGTAGGATACAATTTCTGATCTGCTTCTGCAAATGCCAGTTGTCTCACTTCAATATTGTATTCACTGATCCTTAACAAATATAGCAAGTAGTACGCATTGCTGATCTTTAGAACTGTTCTGGTCATTGACATAAAAGTATTAGACCCAAAGGACATCCAAGCTACTAATATGACCCAGCATCCAGCTACACCTTGCCAGGTTTGAATACCCTCGCTTTTACCCAGCATCCAGGTACACCTTGCCAGGTTTGAATACCCTCGCTTTTCTCATGTCTACACCATTTGGGCCTCCAATCATAAATGATGGATATAAAATTTCTAACTGGACAGTTGTGTTGATTTGCCTCAAACTGGAGAGTGCAAAATCTGGTGCAGCTGTTCATGGTAGCCAATTGGCTTCTAACTTCAGCTTGTTCAATTTAGCTTTGACAATAAACCTGGAAGTTGATTTATCCTATTACCTAACATGAAAAAAAAGCTAAACACTAACTTCAAAGAGGAAGTAAACTGCCGTTTTATTTTTTTAAGGCATAATATGCTATTATGCATCGCGTCCTAGCACATTACGGGACACCTGCAAACGAAGCCCTCGTCTTCCCCCGCTGCAGGCTGTCTTCACCCGTCTTCCTTCCGGGTCTCTGGCTCTGTGACGGGCCGGAGCTGTGTGACATCAGTCATGGCACAGGGCTCTGAAGAAACTGCACCAGTGGCCATTCCTGCATAGTGCACACAGTAAATGTCTCCTAAACGGTGCACGTATAGGACATGCTTATAGGCACAGAGGGAGGTTTACTTCCTCTTTTAAGCCTAGGTTCACACTGATGTGATGCGGGCAACGCAGTGAATCCTGTGCATTTCCCGCATTGCAATCACACAGCGTCCATGTGATCTGGGGAAAAGAGGGTATCATTTTAGTGCGGATGCAATGCAATTTGAGCCATACAAAATGTAATTGCACTGTGCAGACATTGCATGTGATGTGCACAGGAATGCAGTACAATGCCTGTGCGAATCACAATGCAGAAGTATGAACCCATGAAATGTGACACTAAAGCCTCATACACACGGGACGACGATCGCATGCAACAGGTCGTACTAACGACCGTTGTGTGCGATATCGACTGTATGCGTGATTAGAACAGTCGAACATACGACGGTTGTATGTGCAGACTAGAAAACTTGGTTGTACCAACAAGTGCTCATACGACCGTTTTATCGTGTGTACAGAGCAGTTGGTACAACAAGTTGTATTGTGCAAAACGCGCATGATCCGAAGTCAGGAACGACCGGATGCGAATTACATTCCCCTTAACGTTCTTTCTGTGGTCGTACGATAGTGTAGTGCAGTCAGTATGCAAGTTACATTATGCAACATACAATTTGCGACGATCGTATGTACGATTGTCGTCCCGCGTGTACGAGGCTTTAGGCTGGCCATACATTATGCAATCATCTTGTACAACTTTCCTTTAGATTTACCAAAACCATATAATATGAGGTCAAACCTAATCACTTTTAATTTGTATGCAGTCAGGCAAGCCCTTGCACTACACAGTTGAAGGTAAATCTAAAGAAAATTGTATGTGTGGCCAGCTTTATTAAGCTTAATCAGAGTTGGTTTCAGTGCATACAGAAAAGGAAGGAGTTGCACATGTTGAATATATTGTACATTAAACAAATGGGACCTTGCCTTCTATGGGTTTTGCAGAGCAGGGTCTGCCTTGTCAGGAAGAAGGGATTAACAATGGCAGTATAAATGGAAGTGTTTGCGAACCTCCTTTCAATGGTACAATATACATGATTAAATCGCCTAAAAACATCCATAGGACTCTTGAAGCTGACACAACCAGAGTCCTGAATGCTGATTCCTGCTGACCGGTTGATAGATGTTTCCCTTCATGCGCTTATGATCTCTGTGGTGGGGATCATTGGAATCTGCTTGGGTGATGGTATCCTGAAACCGGAGCGGAGAGGTTTACCTCTATGGTGATATCTATTTGAAGGGCTGGCTTTTAACATACTTCTGGTGAGCCTCAATGTGTGTGTGTGGTTGCCTGCACGTTTTGTACCAGTGAAGGAGGATGAATTGGTGATCAGTTCATCTATACAGCATTTTCCCTGCACCTTGAGACTGGGAAGCTGCAATTATTAAATTGGACTTTTATGTACTTTTATATGCACTTGCACAGTTATTTCATTCATTATTGATGCCCTGCTGAGAACTGTAAGTTATTTAAGAAGTGTTCTTATTGTATATTCAATATAAAAGATGAACCTCCTCAAATTGAGGATTTTCAACAATGGAGTCTAAATGGTCATCTTTTACACAATTTTTAGTACAATAATTAATTTTTTCAGGAAATGGACTTTAAAGGCATGTCAAGTAGAAAAATATAATATACTTTATTTGTTACAAATAATAGCATCCATGTGCTCACAGTACATAATTGTTTTTTAAAAAAATCTATTAATAAAAGATTGCATGCATATATCTAGGACTATTGAAAATCCTAAAAGGTGGCATCAGTTCATGTATGTTTCCCCGGGGTCATTCAACTGGGGAGTTGAGTCCCCGGTAAATCACCATGAAAATGATCCCCACTGTTCCGGGATATGTCCCATCGTAACCTAATTTGTCATATACAACCGTGATCTTGATACAGAATAATATGAATATGCAATTGATGTAGGCTACGTTGACGGGACTCCCGGTGGATAGGGTGAAGAAAGGTCTCTTGTTCGCTCAACTAGTTTCGCGCTTAGCGCTTCATCTGGAGCGTAGGGGTCAATCTAATAAGATCAATGAACAACATACATATTAGAGTTTTGAAAAAGCATGTCTACCAAGGTCATCTTATTTCTCATTTGTTAGTACACTGTAACAAATACATGCAAAGCGGAAACCACTCACATGATAAATACCATGTGTTCATATGCCAGCAGTGTTAGATATTTCCCCAAGGGTCCAAGAGGGCCATTACCCCAATGGGGGGAAGGTCTCTCAGTGGATAGGAATTGTCACCATGCCAGTCGCGTCCCCCACCAGCAAACCGAACTGCACCAAGGCTAGCAAGGGGGCCTAGGTGTAAAAATTAGAAAAACAATATTTGATATAGTTTTATAGGTCATTGACCCCAATAATATGTAATATGAAGCCATAGTCTCAAAATTACCTGAGAGTATTGTGTTGTCAGGCACGATGTCCAAACAACCAAATGCACCATAGGAATGTATATCAATTCTCTTAAATCAATGATGTCAATATTACAATCTATAGTTGGGGGGATTTTTTGGGAAACAACTTTGTGGAACTTCAAACCACCATCAAATCGTTATCACGTCCGTCCCGGCAAATGTGGAGTACGTCCAGCTCCAGGGATGCCAAACTATAGAGTACAAACACATAAATATATCCATGAGATCAAATGACCCCACAAGTCGAGCTATAAGCTCATGTACAAAGCGTTCTAAACAGGGGTCCCAAAGTTGTCACCCATTGTATGACTCACCAAGTGTGTCGTCTGTAAAGTGCTGCCTATGTCCGCGCAGATGTCTCAAGCGTCCTGTATGGACTGTCAGGTGGCTTGTGTGTTCGCTGCTCCCATCCCATCTTATAGGAATACCCATAGGCCCCAATTGATGGCGTGCGTCTCCACACCCCGCCAAAACGGCGGCGTGTGACGCCATCAACCCGGCTGAAGACGGTGGTGGCAGCACAAGACCGAAAAGACGGAGGACAAGCCCTCCTCAGCCTGATGGTTGCCCCCACCCGAGGGTTGGGTGGGGGGACGTCTTCTGGGGTTCGCAGACAGGTGGTTGGCACATATTCCGACCACTGGGTCCGGGAAGTGGTGTCCACCGGGTACAGGATAGAGTTCGTCTCTCTACCCCCAGACAGGTTCTTTCCATCGAATTTAAGGCTCCCGCAGGAACGCAGGGAGGCCCTCTCTGGGGCGGTACAGGCTCTCTCAGATCAAAGGATTGATTGTACCAGTTCCCCCAGGAGAGAGGTTTCGACCCAAGAAGGGGGGGTTTCGGCCCATTCTGGAGCTGAAAGCCCTGAACCGGTACGTCAGAACGCAAATGTTCCGGATGGAATCTATTCATTCGTTTGTGGCCGCCCTTCCTCAGGGGGAAAATTCTGGCGTCGCTGGACATCAGGGACGCGTACCTCCATGTACCCACCCATCCGCGACATCAGCGCTTCCTGCGTTTTGCGGTAGGGGACCGTCGTTTTCAAATTGTGGCACTCCCCTTCGGTCTGCCCTCAGCACCCCGAGTCTTCATGTAGCCGCTAGCTCCGGTATTGGCGTTGTTACGCCAAAGGGGCATTGCGGTAGTGGCATACCTGGCCGATCTGTTCCTGCGAGCGGACTCTGCCTCGGCTCCGGAGGAGAATGTGAGCATCACAATGGCCTCACTACTGGACTTCGGTTGGTTGCAAACCTGAAGAAGTCATCGGAGTATCCCTCCCGGCGCCTGGAGTGTCTGGGTCTTTTTCTAGACACAGAACAGGGGAAGGTGTCCTCCCTCCGGACAACTTACAGAGTCTACAGTCAGCAGTGTGCACCCCTTTTGTCGCACCGTCAGTCGTCATTACGGTTCTGCATGCGGGTGCTGGGACTCATGGTTTCGACCTTCGAGGCGATATCTTTTGCCCAGAGTCACACTCGTTTTCTACATCGGTCGTTGGACCTTCTAATCCGTCTGAATCTCCAGGCCAGGGCGTCTCTGACCTGGTGGCTCGGGACTTGGCCCTATCTCTGGGGAAGACGTTCCTGCCCCTTCAGGGGTGGTCATCACCATAGCTGCCTGGCGGGCTGGGGTGAATTCCTGGGGCGACTATCTGCCCAGGGACGTTGGTCGGCTCAGGAGGCTCGCCTCCACATCAACGTGCTGGAACTGAGAGCAATCAGACTACGCTTTCTTCACTGGTCGTCGAGATTGCAAAGTCGTCCGATGCAGATTCAATCGAACAATGCCACAGCGGTGGCGTATGTGAACCATCAGGGTGGCACAAGGAGTCCAGCGGCTGCAGCAGAGGCAGCTCTGATACTGCGTTGGGTGGAATTTCACGTTCCGGCGATCTCAGCAGTTTACATTCCTGGCGTGTAGAACTGGCAGGCGATTTTTCTCAGTCGCCAGACGCTGGACCAGGGAGAGTGGTCCCTCCATTCGGAGGTGTTCAATCAGATTTGCCGCAAATGGGGGACGCCGGACGTGGATCTCATGGCGTCCCGGGTCCATTACAAAGTGAGAGCCTTTGTGTCCAGAACGAGGGATCCGTTGGCAGTGTCCACGGACGCTCTAGTGGCCCCTGGAGTCATTATCGTCTCCTGTACGCCTTCCCTCCGATTCATCTGCTCCCGAGATTGGTACGCTCCGTGAGATTTGAATCTGGTGCTCTCTGTTCTTCAGAAACCACCTTATGAGAAACTCAGGGAGATTTCCTTACAGCTTCTGTCGCAGAAGGTGGCCTTCTTAGTCGCCATCACTTCTGCTAGACGGGGGTCAGACTTAGCTGCACTGTCGTGCAAGTCTCCCTATTTGGTGCATAGGGATAAGGCGGTCTTACGACCTTCTCCCTCTTTCCTTCCGAAGGTAGTCTCTTCCTGTCACATACAATGAAGATATTATCCTGCCTTCGTTGTGCCCTCGTCCATCGCATCCAAAGGAGTTTGAGTTGTACGCCTTGGACGTAGTGAGGGCCTTACGAGTGTACTTGGCTGCTACAGCTCCTTTTCAAAAAGCTGACGCCTTGTTTGTTCTGCCAGAAGAGCCGCTTAAAGGGCTAGCGGCCTCTTCGGTTACTATTCTCTTTGGATTACAAAAACCGTGACTCCTGCGTATTCTGTTCGGGGCAAAAGTTCCCCCTTTTCCAGTCACGGCTCACTCTACCCGGGCGGTTAGTGCTTCCTGGGCCTTTCAGACACCAGGCTTCGGTGTCCCAGGTGTGCAAAGCGGCCACGTGGGCCTCGGTTCACACTTTTACTAAGTTTTACAAAGTTGATGTGTTTGCATCCTCGTATGCTGCTTTTGGCCGCAAAGTTTTGCAGGCGGCAGTGTAGGCGCGACTGGCGCCTCTTCAGAGGTTCAGTTGGGTACAGTTGTTAGTGTCTACCCACCCCTCTTTTTTGACACAGCTTGGGGACGTCCCCACAAAGTCATGAAGAGCTGCGTCTGTCAGTGAACGTAAGGAGAAAAAGGGATTTTATTATAACTTACCGTAAAATCCTTTTCTCCGAGTTCACTGACAGACGCAGCACCCACCCCTCTGGGCTCTGTTTCTATATGGCTTGTGTACCAACTGAAGAGCTATACTGTGAGGGGGTTTGATGTAGGAAGAAAGGACGGCCCCCAGGGGAGGGGCCAGCTGTTTCTTTTCCCTGCCTAGTTAACTCCTAGTGGTAACGGACATAAAACCCCACAAAGTCATGAAGAGCTGCGTCTGTCAGTGGACTCGGAGAAAAGGATTTTACGGTAAGTTATAATAAAATCCCTTTTTTAAGCAGGGTCAGCAATGTACTTAACAGTCTGTGGAAAGAAAGTTCCAGATGAAAGTCCCTTGTCCTCCTTGTCATAAGGAAATGCTCAGATGAATGTCCACTCCAACTCAGAAATCAACCACATCTTCCTCAGACTCTCTTCTGGTCTGCCTCCTCCCATATGGCCTGGTCATTTGCTCTGCCTCCTCCACCTCTCCATGCTCAGTACCTGAAAAAAGTAAGAGAGACAAAGCAGATTATTTGTTCCTTCCAAAGGTGCCAAAAACATAGCTCACTGCTCACATTTCTCTATCTGCCCATTTCTAACTGCAAAACTATTGTAGGGTGCCCACCGTTGCCTTGAAACACTTTCATGGAAAGGCATTGATTTCCAACGCAGAGAATAAACTTGCATGTCTCTCCGTGCTGTTCTGGGACAAACACTGGCCTGCTGTTGTTCAGTCTTCACAGCATGGCCCATTTTAGCAAAATGACCCATTTTATGGCAAGAGAAACACTTAATGTGACTGAATCTACTATTCCCAACCACTTGCTTCCACTTCTTAAACAATGCTGGTGTAGGAATCCCATCTATTTCCTCTCTAGGGACCCCCAACTTAAGTAAATCAATCCACATGTGTCTCCTGGAGAACATAGGCCTTGCCTTCCTTGTATGTGACTCAGCTCGGCCATCATTAAAGCTGATCAAATACTCAGCTTCCCACTTATGGGAAGTACCAGTGGCACACATCCTACTTTTGCTTACAGGCTTAGGGCCTTTGTCCTTTGTTAGGGCATCATTAGACTTGTTTATGAGGGCTGCGCACCGCTCATTCAAATCTTCAGCTCTGCCTACAGGGGTTTGAGAACACTTCGAAGCCACTGCAGGTTTAACTTTCTAAATCTTTTGCCTTGTTTGCAGCGTCTTCCATGCCACTGCAAGCTGCTCCTTCCATAAATCTCTTTTTAATTCTACATTTTTTCCCTTTTCAGATTCAATATGTAGAGCATGCAGGAAGTGTAAACCAAACATAGAAACTGCCCGTATCTCTTTTGAGACTAAAATCTGAGGAAAGATCAGACACCATCCCCCCCAAGCTCTGTTCAAAGGAGAAGCATATCTAGCCAGCTCCTCTGCAACAGACATCCACTGACTGTCCCAGGTAGGAAGAGTGTACGCTTTCAAGTCCTCCTGAACACCAGAAACCTTTGCAGCCTTAATCTTCCTAAACAGTGTACGCAGAATTTTCTTCAGCACAAGCAATAAAACACACCACAGAAAACAAGTCTGCTTCAGTTGAATTTTAGCACAAATCCAGGCACGAGCCCCCAAATGTTTTGCTTGCAATTATCTAGCAAGGTTAATTGCGGTAAAAGCAAGGAAGCTTAGACTTCTGTAGTGTATCAATGCTTTACTAAACAAAATCTGCACATACAACTGTAGGATACACAATATAACACAACTCATAGCTTACAAAATATGTCAACAACATGCACAATGCCAATCATCCTTTCTAGCAAAATATAAGCATGTACAATATGTATGCATTAAGTAAACTAAACTGTTACTCAACTTAAGGTTTAAGATGTAATGTCCTTCTCGATTCCTTGTTCAGTCCAACTCAAAATGGCTCCAAAGTTCTCCAGCTTCTAGCAGCCATGTGTTGCTCCTCTGTGTTCTCAAACACAACTCTATTTGTCCCTCCATATGCTTGTTTCAAAACCTAAAAACTCCACCCCCAACTTTTGACTTCACATCCTACAGAGAACTTCCTCTTTAGATGCCTAACTGGTTTATTTACATATCAGTGGAGGGGATTGACCCTGGTTTTGCCTGAAATCACATGGTCTAAATATCTAACTATATTATTTTTAAAAGTCATTAATAGCCCTAGCAACACAGGCACCACTCCATCCACTATAACCAATATTAGGCCACTATTCCTCCCACTGACACGTGGCACCATTCCTATCACTGATACCAATGATGGGGCACTATTCCTCACACTTACACCAATGATGGGATAACATTCCTCCCACTGACACCAATGATATGGCACCATTCCTCCCACGGATATCAATGATGGGGCACTATTCCTCACTCACTTACACCAATGATGGGAAAACATTCCTCCCACTGACACCAACAATGTGGTACCATTCCTCTCACCAATACCAATAATGGGGCACTATTCCTCCCACTGACACCAAGGATGGGACAGATTTCCCCCCACTGACACCAATGATGGGGCATTATTCCTTCCACTGATACCAACCATTGGGCACTATTTCTTCCACCGATATCAGTGATGGGTGACTATTCCTCACACTTACACCAATGATGGGATAACATTCCTCCCACTGACACCAACAAAGGGGCACCATTCCTCCCTAGAATACCAATGATCTGGCACTTTTCCTGCCCCTGACACCAACAATGGGGCACTATTCTTCCCACTGAAAAAAACAAATCACAGGGCATTGGTTACTTGCACTGGCCACAGTCCGGCCCCCTTAAAGTGCTTGTAAGAGTGTTTTTAAAAAAAATAACAAACATGCTATACTTACCTGCCCTGTGCAGTGGATTTGCACAGAGCAGTCCAGATCCTTCTTTTCTCGGGTCCCTCCCTCCTGTTGAGTGCACCCACAGCAAGCAGCTCGCTATGGGGGCCCCCGAGCCGAGTCACAGCTCCCTGTGTCCATTCAGACATGGAGCCATGGCCCAACCCCGCCCCTCTCTCTTCTGATTGGCTAACTGACTTTGACAGCAGTGGGAGCCAAAGCCAATCTGGAGGGAGGGTCTCAGAAGGCCGAGACACTCATGGACATCGCTGGACAAAGATGGGGCTCAGGTAAGTATTAGGGGAGCTGAGGGGGGCTGCTGCACACAGAAGGCTTTTTATCTTAATGCATATGCATTAAGATAAAAAACCTTCTGACTTTACAACCCCTTTAAAGCCTGAAAGATATTAAACTGGCCCTTTGTTTAGAAAGTTTGGAGACCCCTGGCATAGATGAACTAACCCATTAAACTGAATGTTTAATTGGGCTGTAAAGTATGAAATATAAATGGAACTTCACTACTGAATATGTATCAAATCAAAGACTTTACTATACAAGTGTATACACCCCTTAGGACCCATAACTGAGGAGTGCCTGTGAGATGTTAGGGACATGAGCAGACTGCCCCATTTACACCCATACGGACGAAGACTAACACAATACTTTTGAATGTTGGTGACAGGTTAACGTTTGAAAGAGTTAGTATATTAAATCACCCACTGTCTTTTTCTTGTGGGCTCCAGTAATAATCTCTTTTCCCAAATGATCTAGCACTGTCAATGTGTCATTATAAGGGGAGGTCACTCCTAGATTTAGAAGCTTGTGGCTGACCCACTAGCATTCACCTATAACTAAAATATCAGGTTCTGCCTGACCATTTTTTTATGCCACTGGCCAAAATTGAGCATCCTTTTCTGTAAGACTCACCAAAAAAATGTGAAAATGGTCATATTTAATGTTTTATTACAATTTCATTACAGTAAGAATGTGGATTTATGCACCTGGCATATACAGTTACAATTTGTTTGGGTGGTCAAAATGCATTTACTGAAGAATTCCTAAAAGAAGACAGGGAGACATTGTCAAAATCTCACAAGTCAGAAGCTGATCTGGGGTGCTTAAGATTTTTTGGAGGCTTAAAGGATAAGAGGCTTAACTGGATGCATTGCTTCCAAGAAAATAAAGTATGCCAGGACGTGTGTTTTCTGAATCAATAAGAATTGTTTCTTAACTTTTACTGCAAGCTAACATCTCTGGGGCTTTCCCTCTCCTGAGATGTAAATGCAGCCATTGTACACATATAGAGAGTACTTGTGTTTCACTGCCTTCTCCTCTGTAACATCTCAGTGTAAGGTTACGTTTTCATTTATTCTTCATTAAAAAAAATCTATTATTACAGAAAATAAACAGCTATTCTATTCTTGTATGCCTAATTGCTGCTTTTGTAGGGTGTTGATAGAGAGAGGTAAAATAGAGTTTTCTACTTCTGTTCTCTGCCCTTCCCCAAACCTGCTCAAACACACTCACACACACATATATTATATATACAAGGGTTCTTCAAAAAGTTACTGCACTTTTTTT
>BLSH010461616.1:1177587-1189587 GCA_018402905.1 Glandirana rugosa
AAACATGATTACAAAACTACTCTGACTATACTTGTCATATAAATTTTATTAACATGACTCTCACATACTCTTTTTGTAGGATCGACGAGCTAACGCGGATTACCGTTGTTCCCACATTCTCACTTACTTTCCCGAGACTAACCTGAGAAACTCCGTCACTTTTTATAACCTAGACCCGGAAAACACGGTTTTTCGACGAGGTCAACTGGGAACTTACTCTGGATCCAGTTCTGCGAAGGGTTAGAAACTAACTTTGCGTTGACACCCGGATCCAGTGGAACTTACTAGAACTACACGTACTTAGACATAAAGACCCATTAGATGATTGATCCACTGCTTTTTGGTAAACAAAGGCACACCTATTAGCAATAAGGTTTGTAGCAGTTATACTATAACCAGTGTTAAGAAAACTACAACGTTTACCATCCCTAGTTAGTAGATTACCCAGAAATACAGATTCATGCACATCAAGATCATTCAAGGTGACCTAGGCCCACAGTTGCGTTTCAATCAAAGATTGGGAAGCGTCTTGACCTAGGTCTCATTCAAGGGTCAACTGGAGCAGCTTTTTGGCACAAAAGGCCCAGATCCAATATTTTTCACTGCCTCAAAGAGTCCAATCAGAGCCCTTTCATTCACTCTTACACCCTTGTTGCCATTAGGCGCAATCGAGCAGCTAGGATGTTTTTCTCATACACTCTCAGTACAATTATTTTAAATATACTGTTCATATCAGTCTCATCAAAACATTAGTACAAATAAAAGATTTTATGCAAAAACAATGTTCCAAAAACTTACTAGTCTAGGTGTTTAGACAGAGGTGAAAACAAACAGACATAGATAACACTTACTGGTTTTTTTTTGAAAATTAGAGTTTACGTCCTCACACGGGGCACCATCTGTTGTAGCTGGGTCACCCAACACACTTATGCATCGGGCGACATATAAAATAAGGGCTTACAACCTTTAATCTATGGAAAGAAAAAAAAGCCCACCCCGTTATATCCTCTCCTTATATATGATATAAATGACAATTAATCAAGGAACTCAATGAAAGAAAAAGCAAATTCAATTTAATTATTACATAAGAAAATAAAGGTTAGTCAGTAATAAATTCATTTACATTGGGTACTCAGAACCAAAACAGTGAACTTACATTAGACTACAAACACAGAATATACAGTTACAGATAACCACACAAAGTAGGGTAAAGAAAAAGATACTTAGCACAGACAGTGGGACCCTGTCCTTCCTAGGCTCATCCGAAAAGAAAGATTGAATTTTCTGGGCCCTCTTTTATACACCCCCTCTGCCCTAATCCCATCCATAACTCCATGCACCCCTCTGGCGCCTTCCCATTGGTCTAGAGTGGTAGTGACCCCTAATTGGCTGGATTTGAGGCTGATTGGGCTTCTAGGCTCAGCAAAGGGTACCATGTTCCCATGTTTACATAACACTTCCCAAATTAACATGTTAAGGATCTGCCTCAGTTGGAGACATGATGTCTGAGTTCCTCTCTCAAAGACAATAGGTAACTTCGTTACTATGTTAATAAGAAGACTACAAACTGTATTGAAGATGAAGACCACCCTCATTATTATGCATGAGTTTTGAAGATACCAGGAAATCCTTTTGTACTATTGAACCATCTTGTAGACCTCAAACTAGGCCTATTTCTCATAAAAACACATACATAAAGTACAGATGTTTCCTCTAAAATATATAGATTTCACTGGGCATGGTATATACAGAACTCTCTATCTTCGGGGATAAATTCTGAACTGAAAGAGACCAAACACGGGGTATCTTGGAGCACCTTGATACAAATATGGATTTCCATCGTCCTAATAAGGATCTGACCAGAATGTACATCACTTCACCAAAATATCAAAATATTTCCACATCACCCATAATGCAGTGAAATTGTGGGGAAATGCCACCCGATGATTGACCAAAGCATGCACATGACCTGCATGCTTTGGCCAATCACAGCACGCCCTGCTGTGAGAGCCACGCCCACACTATATAAGGCCGCTTGTATAGCAGCCCGTGCTGTGAACGGACTTGAGACCTGTGACATGTAGCTAGTTTAGCTAGGGGCGTGTAGGTAGGCAGTGTAATATATAGATCCAGTGTAGAGACAGTATATACAGGCAATGTAGGCAGGGAAGTATATAGATCTAGTGTAGAGAGATATACAGGCAGTGCAGGGAGTGTAGTATATAGATCTAGTGCAGAGTATATACAGGCAGTGTAAGAATATATTTGTACAGTATATAGTGTGTATATATACAGTATATATATATATATATATATATATATATAAATATATATATATTATTTAGAGTCAGTTCAGGCAGTGTAAGAATATATACAGTATCTCACAAAAGTGAGTACACCCCTCACATTTTTGTAAATATTTTATTATATCTTTTTCATATGACAACACTGGAGAAATGACACTTTGCTACAATGTAAAGTAGTGAGTGTACAGCTTGTATAACAGTGTAAATTTGCTGTCCCCTCAAAATAACTCAACACACAGCCAATAATGTCTAAACCACTGGTAACAAAAGTGATTACACCCCTAAGTGAAAATGTCCAAATTGGGTCCAATTAGTCATGTGACTCGTTAGTGTTACAAGGTCTCAGGTGTGGATAGGGAGCAGGTGTGTTAAATTTGGTGTTATCGCTCTCACTCTCTCATATTGGTCACTGGAAGTTCAACATGTCACCTCATGGCAAAGAACTCTCTGAGCATCTGAAAAAAAGAAGTGTTGCTCTACATAAAGATGGCCTAGGCTATAAGAAGATTGCCAAGACCCTGAAACTGAGCTGCAGCACAGTGGCCAAGACCATACAGTGGTTTAACAGGACAGGTTCCACTCAGAACAGGCCTCACCATGGTCGACCAAAGAGGTTTAGTACACATGCTCAGCGTCATATCCAGAGGTTGTCTTTGTGAAATAGATGTATTAGTCAGCCTGTCAGTGCTCAGATCATACACCACACACTGCATCAAATTGGTCTGCAAGACTGGCGTCCCAGAAGGAAGCCACTTCTAAAGATGATGCACAAGGAAGCCTGCAAACAGTTTGCTGAAGACATGTAGACTAAGGACGTGGCTTACTAGAACCATGTCCTGTGGTCTGATGAGACCAAGATGAACTTATTCCAGTATTCCAACATGATAATGACCCCAAACACACCCCCAACACGACCACTGCCTTGTTAAAGAAGCTGATGCATTGGCCAAGCATGTCTCCAGACCTAAACCCTATTGAGCATCTGTGGGGCATGCTCAAACGGAAGGTGGAGGAGCGCAAGGTCTCTAACATCTACCAGCTCCATGATGTCGTCATGGAGGAGTGGAAGAGGACTCCAGTGGCAACCTGTGAAGCTCTGGTGAACTCCATGCCCAAGAGGGCTAAGGTAGTGCTGGAAAATAATGGTGACCACACAAAATATTGACACTTTGGGCCTAATTTGGACATTTTCACTTAGGGGTGTACTCACTTTTGTTTCCAGCGGTTTAGACATTAATGGCTGTGTGTTGAGTTATTTTGAGGGGATAGCAAATTTACACTGTTATACAAGCTGTACACTTATTACTTTATATTGTAGCAAAGTGTCATTTCTTCAGTGTTGTCACATGAAAAGATAGAATAATATATTTACAAAAATGAGAGTGGTGTACTCACTTTTGTGAGATACTGTATATAGTATATATATATATATATATATACAGTATATATATATATATATATATATATATATATATATATATATATATTACGGTGCTTTCAGTGTAGACTATATATATACAGCTCATTCAGTGTATAGTATATAGAACCAGTTCAGGCAGTGTAAGTTACAGTGTTCTGCCACCACCAACACCCAAGGCCCAATTTTTCTGCACCTTTTTGCCTGGGGCATGTCATTACAATTTTTTAAATAAATTACAACAGTAGGGCCTGTTCCTGCGCCCAACAAGAGTAATTGTGAGGGGTAATAGTGTTCTGCCACCACCAACACTCAAGACCCAATTTTTCTGCACCTGTTTGACTGGGTCATGTCATGCTCTTAAATGGTTCCCGACCGGCTCGCGTACATTTACTGCTGCAGAGTGGAGCTGTCCCGCGAATCGCCGTTTATAAACGGCGGCTCGCTCGTGCGTGGCTAGTGGGCGGGAGTGCGTGCCCGCCGGCGTGCTCTCGTGCCCGCCACGATCTGCAGCAGTGTGGCCACGAGTCCGGCAGACTCGCGATTGCCTGGCAGAGAAGAAAAACGGTGGACCGCCGATGTAAACAAAGCAGTTCCCCGTTCTGACAAGCGGCATGTAAGAGATCTACCGATCCCTGTCACTGGGATCAGTTAGATCTCTTATGCCCCTGGCAGCCCAACCCTCTCACAGTTAGAACACGCCTAGGGAACACAGTTAACCCCTAGATCACCCCTTGCAGGTTAACCCCTTCACTGCCAATGACATTTACACAGTAATCAGTGGATATTTTAATCTCTGATCGCTGTATAAATGTCATTGGTCCCAAAAAAGTGTAAAAAATGTCCGACATGCTCGCTCCAATATCACAGTCCTGATGAAAATCGCAGATCGCTGCCATTACTAGTAAAAAAAAAAAAATGGCAAAAACTCCAGAAATTAATTAATTCTCGTGGTTTGTAAATGTGGCAACTTTTGCGCAAACCAATCAATAAGCGCAAATTATGATTTTTTAAACCAAAAATATGAGGAAGAATATAAATCTGGCAAAACCGATGAATAAATTTGGTTTTTTATATTTTTTTGGATATGTATTTTAGCAAATAGTAAGAAATATTGTTTTTTAATTTGCAAAATTGTCGCTCTTTTTTTGCTTATAGCGGTGATCAGAAATGACGCAGAGGTGATCAAATAAGCACACCATTGTTTTTCTTGTGAAATTCCCAATAATTTTGATGTGTCACATGACCCTCTTTCTATTGAAAAAACAAAAGTTGGATTAAAAATGGCCGACTTCAAAATGGCCACCATGGTCACCACCCATCTTGAAAAGTTTCCCCCCTCACATATACTAATGTGCCACAAACAGGAAGTTAATATCACCAACCATTCCCATTTTATTAAGGTGTATCCTTATAAATGGCCCACCCTGTATTTTAGTGTAAATATGAGATCTGAGGTCTTTTTGACCCCAGATCTCATATTTAAGAGGTCCTGTCATGCTTTTTTTCTATTACAAGGAATGTTTACATTCCTTGTAATATGAATAAAAATGACCCATTTTTTTAAATGGACAATGTAAAAATAAAAAATAACAAGTAAAATAAATAATAATAAAAAAAAAATTTAAAGCGCTCCGTCCCGCCGAGCTTGTGCGCAGAAAGGAATGCATACGTAAGTCCCACCCGCATATGAAAACGGTGTTCAAACCACACATGTGAGGTATTGCCGTGCTCGTTAGAGCGAGAGCAATAATTCTAGTACTAGACCTCCTCTGTAACTCAAAACTGGTAACTTGTAGAAATATTTAAACTTCGCCAAGATTTTTAAGTACCAAAGTTTGTCGCTATTCCACGAGCGGGTGCAAATTTGAAGCAAGACATGTTGGGTATCAAACATTACGTTGGGTAACGTAACATTATCTTTCACAATATAGAAAAAATTGGGCTAACTTTACTGTTGTCTTATTTTTTCATTTAAAAAGTGAATTTTTTCCAAAGAAATTGCGCTTTTAAGACCGCTGCGCAAATACGGTGTGACATAAAGTATTGCAAGATTGCCATTTTATTCTCTAGGGTGTTAGAAAAAAAATATATAATGTTTGGGGGTTCCAAGTCATTTTCTTTAAAAAAAAAACAAACAACCTGATTTTAAGTTGTAAACACCAAATCTCAGAAAAAGGCTCTGTCCTTAAGTGGTTAAGGGGAACCCCGTGCCACAATTTAAAAAAAAGATGACGTGGGGATCCCCCCCAAAATACAAACCAGACCCTGCGGGTCTGGTATGGATTTTAAGGGGAACCCTGTGCCAAAATTTGTAAAAAAGAAAATGACTTGAGGGCCCCCCAAAATCCAAACCAGGCCCTTCAGTTCTGGTATGGATTTTAAGGGGAGCCCCGTGCCAACATTTAAAAAAAAAATGGCGTGGGGTCCACCCAAAATCCAAACCAGACCTTTATCCGAGCACGCGGCCCTGGCATGGCAGGAGGGGGGAACGAGCGAGCACCCCCCTTCTGAACCATACCAGGCCACATGCCCTCAACATGGAGAGGGTGCTTTGGGGTCCCCCCAAAGCACCTTGTCCCCATGTTGATGGGGAGAAGGGCCTCATCCCTACAACCCTGGCCGGTGTTTGTGGGGGTCTGTGGGTGGGGGCTTATCGGAATCTGGAAGCCCCCTTTAATAAGGGGGCCCCAGATCCTGACCCCCCCATGTGAATAAGTATGGGGTACATTGTACCCCTACCCATTCACCAAAAAAGGAGTGTAGTGTTAAAAAAACAGTAGGCAGTTATTTACAAGTCCTTTGTTGTAAAATAGCTCTTTTTATTACCCCAATTCTTCTTCTTTCTTCCTCCAATCCTCCTTCATCTTCTCCTGCCCCACTCCTTCTGGTCTTCTGCTTCTTCTTTCAGTCTTCTTCCTTCCTCTTATCGTCAACTTCTTCTTCATCTTCTTCTTCCTCCTCTTTCTCCTCCGCCGCTACCGCTGCCGTGCCATACAGAGGTGACTCCCAGAATGGACGGTCTTCAGTTTGACAGTTATTTTATAGGTAAGGGAGGGCCACCCAGTGACATAACCGAGTGAACCTGCCCCCTTCTGACGTCATGTGATGTCAGAGGGGTGTGGTCACCCATTTACATCACCGGGTGGCCCCATGCCTTCTTATAAAATAAATGTCAAACTGAAGGCCGCCCATTCTGGGAGTCGTCTCTGGATGGCACGGCAGCGGCGGCGGAGAAAGAGGGGGAAGAAGAAGATGAAGAAGAAGACGACAACAAGAGGAAGGAAGAAGACCGAAAGAAGAAGCAGAAGACCAGAAGAAGGAGTGGGGCAGGAGAAGATGGAGGAAGACTGGAGGAAGAAAATAGAAGAATCGGGGGAAGAAAAAGAGCTATTTTACAATAAAGAACTTGTCAAAAACTGACTACTGTTTTTTGTAACACTCCTACATTTATTTTTTGGTGAATGGGTAGGGGTACAATGTACCCCGTACCCATTCACATTGGGGGGTTGGGATCTGGTCCCCCTTATTAAAGGAGGCTTCCAGATTCTGATAAGCCCCCCGCCCACAGACCCCCACAACTACCGGCCAGGGGTGTGGGGATGAGGCCCTTCTCCCCATCAACGTGGGGACAAGGTGCTTTGGGGGGACCATAAAGCACCCTCCCCATGTTGAGGACATGTGGTCTGGTATGGTTTGGAGGGGGCACTCGCTCGTCCCGACCCCCTCCTGCCATGCCAGGGCTGCATGCTCAGATAAGGGTCTGGTTTGTATTTTGGGAGGCACCCCACGCCATTTTTTAAAAATATTTGGCGTAGGGTTCCCCTTAAAATCCATACCAGACCTAAAGGGTATGGTACGGACTTTGGGGGGAACCCTATGCAATTAACAAAAAATAAATTTGGCGCGGGGTTCCCCTTAAAATACATACCAGACCTGAAGGGTGTGGTATGGACTTTGGGGGGAGAACCCTATGCAATTTATTAAAAATTTTTTTGCATGGGGTTCCCCTTAAAATCCACACCAGACCCGAAGGGCAATGCTTATTCTGTGCTTTTTATCTAAATTGCCAGGAACCAGCAATACAATACAGCCATGAGTGATTTTAAATGACAATTTTTCCTTTACAAATGTCATTTTGCGGTGGCACTGTTCTAAACATCGCACTGATGTGTCACTTTACAGGCATACTAAGGGGACTCCACAGGCACAATATTTAAAGGAATAGTTATTTTTATTTTTTCACTTTAATCATTATTAAAATTGCTGCTCCTGAAAAAACTATTGATTTTGAAACTTTTTTTTGCATTGAAACATGTCCCCTAGGGCAGTACACAGGTCCCCCTGCACGCTTTATGGCAATATCTTGCATATAAGCCTTTAAAATGAGCATATTTGATTTTTCATGTTCGAGTCCCATTGATTTTAATAGGGTTCGCGTGTTTGCACAAATTTTTTGCCTGTTTGCAAGTTCTGGTGCGAACCGAACCAGGGGGTGTTCGGCCCATACCTAGCTGCAAACCTGGCCATGCAAGTGGCTTTCTTTCCTTACCGATGGCTGGGGAGAGGAGGAGACACTTGCACTGGTGACTGTGTAAATGGCTGCAGAGATGCCAACAGCTTCTTTGACAGCCGAGTCCATGTGGTGGTGAGTGGGAGCACAGAGGACCCGAGGCTGGGGTGCATAAATATTCTTGAAATTAGGTTTAATTTAAAAATACATTACCTATCAAACAGAGCAGAAGAATGGCATACGCTCTACTCACCAATCCCAGTTTTAGTTTTCCTGCTTTGTTACATTTGTTTACTGTGGCTCTGTCTTTTTTTAAAAGGCCCACAAATTATTAGTTCAAATCTATTTACATACTACAAAAAACAGGAGGTCTTGGGTATCAAATGCAATGTGCAACTGTTGCATGTAGAAAACTGTTAAATTTCAGTTGTCATGTTTTCAATTTGTAATGTAATCCATTCAGGCCTCCCCTTCAACTTTCCTGTAGTTGGATGTATCTGCAGTAGATACTTTGGGTTGCATTTAAAAAGGAACTAGTGAACTGCTAAAATTGATTTTGTTTTTAAAATGTATCTATGATCAAGTCTGTAAAACATATTTACTTGAATTCTGTGACACATATTCACTTTGCCTGTTGATGGGCCCTGCTCTGTCACACATCTCACAGAACCTCCCTTCTGAACTATGATAGGATGCTGATAGGAGGAGTTTCAGGAGGTGGAGTCAAAACAGGAATTACTGCTTCCAGGCAGCGATGTACCATGGGATATGTAGTCCTTAGAAATTGAAAGTAAACATCAGAGGAAAAGCTGTAAAGCCTGCAGGGAATCCAGGAAGTTGTGAAAAGAGATGGCCAGCAGACAGGTAGCTCTTACTTAAGGGCAAATTGACACATAGTGCGGTGACAGGTGTTTTACTGCATTGTAAACCACCTGTCACTGCATTGTAAAACACCTGTCACTGCAAGGACACACAGAAAACAATTGTTTCCTGTGTGTTCTTTTCGCACTGCAATGCAGCAGGAGCTGCGCTCTGCGACAGAATGCAGGCATGTTGCATTTTATCGCAGTGCACTGTACAGAAGCGCATGGCACTGTAGAGCAGTGCAGCACATGGTGCTGATGTAGAACGCTATGAATGAAATGTACTTTTGTACACTTCAAATAAAGTTTGTACAAATACAAAAAGAGGGAGCTGTGTGTGATGCGCTGAATCATGAACCACACTGCCCCCTACCGAAGTTGGGAATGGACAGCTGCTGGAGAAGTAAAGCGCTCTAGCAGCTGTCTGTTCCTGTGTGAATTTGTTCAAGTAAGCTGATATTGGATTGTCTAATTTAACTATTGTTTGTATTGTTATTACAATGCTGAGGTTATAACCACAAACCACTGTAGTTTTACTGCTACAGTGCGGGCTGGCTGTGCAGAAACACGCATATATACAGTACGTGATTCTGTATTTTATAGATAGGGGCACGCGGGCACATGCGCCCACCCAGTTGTGCTGTTACTGGCTCCAGCACATGCTGATCAGCATTTCCTGGTCAATGATATACTACTATTACTATTATAAAAATAAATAAAAATTCCAGTATATATCTCATAGTTTGTAGACGCTATAAATTTCGCGCAAACCAATCAATATACACTTATTGTTTTTTTTTTTTTACCAAAGACATGTAGCAGAATACATTTTGGCCCAAATGTATGAAGCAACTTGATTTGTAAAATGTTTTATAGCAGAAAGTAAATATGCAATACGGTACTGCGTCGCTTTAACTTAAAATTGCGCGGTCGTGCGACACTGTAACCATTCAAAAAAATGTCCTTTTTTCCCCCACACAAATAGATCTTTCTTTTGGTAGTATTTGATCACCTCTGTGGTTTCTATTTTTTTGCGCTATAAACAAAAAAAGAGTGACAATTTTGAAAAAAATATAAATATTTTTCACTTTTTGCTATAATAAATATCCAAAAAAAAGTAAAAAAAAAGTCTTCATCAGTTTAGGCTGATATATATTCTTCTACATTTTTTTGGTAAAAAAAATCCCAATAAGCATATATTGATTGGTTTGCGCAAAAGTTATAGCGTCTACAAAATAGAGGATAGATTTATGGTGTTTTTATTTGTTATTTTTTTTTGCTAGTAATGGCAGCGGTCAGTGATTTTTAGCGGGACTGCGACATTTGCGGACAAATCAGACACTTTTGACACTTTTTGGGACCACTGACATATATACAGCGATCAGAGCTAAAAATAGACCACCGATTACTGTATAAATGTCATTGGCAGGGAAGGGGTTATCACTACTGGTGATCAAGGGGTTAAATGTGTTCCCTGCTAGGTGTTTCTAACTGTATGGGGGCTGGGCTGATTCGAGGAGGAGAGTGATTGCTGTTCCCATTTACTGGGAACAGACGATATCACTCATCTCCCCTGACAGAACGGTGATCTTACACTAGCAAATCCCCATTCTGTGTCTCTCTGGAGCGATCGCATCCGCCCCACCCGCTGATTGGCTCCCCCGCTTGGCAGTGAGCACTCGCCCACAGTGGCTTGTTCCCGCGCCGTCGTACAATGACGGCGATTCGTGGGAACGAGCCACTCCACGGAAGTAAAAGGATGGCGGGCCATTGTTAAGTAGTTAAAGTGCATAAAAAAAAAAAAAAAAACAGTGGTGATCAAACATCACCAAACAAAAGCTCTATTTGGGGGAAAAAAAAATATAAATTTTGTTTGCGTACAGCATTGCATGACAGTGCAATCGCCAATTAAACACATCAGTACTGGGCACGAAAACCCTCTTCCTGTCCAGGCCATTTTTCAGCTTTCAGCGCTATCACATTTTGAATGACAATTACTCAGTCATGCAACACTGTACCTATATGAAATTTGCATCCTTTTTTCACACAAATAGAGCTTTCTTTTGGTGGTATTTAATCACTAGTGGGTTTTTTATTTTTTGTGCTATAAATAAAAAATGAATGAAAATTTTGTGAAAAAATGCTTTTTTCTTTGCTTCTGTCAAAAAATTTAGCAAATTAGTAATTTTTCTTCATAAATTTTGGCCAAAATTTATACTGCTACATATCTTGGTAAAAATAACCCAAAACGGTGTATATTATTTGGTCCTTGTGAAAGAATAGAATCTACAAGCTATGGTGCCAATCATTGAAAATTGATCATACCTGATCACACCTGATATAGTGAAGGCCTATCTCATTTCTTGAGACCCTAACAAGCCAGGAAAGTAAAAATACCCCCAAATTACCCCTTTTTGGAAAGTAGACATTCCAAGGTAAATAGTAAGTTGCATGGGGAGTTCTTTGAAGTTGTAATTTTTTCCCACAATTCTTTGCAAAATGAAGAATATATATATATTTTTTCAAAATTGTCATATTAATACGTTATTTCTCTCACATGGCATATGCATACCTGCAACTACACCCCAAAACACATTCTGCTACTCCTCCTGAGTATGGCAATATCACATGTCTGAGACTTTTTCACAGCCTGGCCACATACAGAGGCTCAACATGCAGGAAGCACCATCAGGTATTCTAGGGACATAAATTACACATCTAATGTCATGATGACCTATCACACTTTTGAAGGCCCCGTAGCACCAGGACAATGGAATTGCCCATAACATGACCCCATTTTGGAAAGAAAACACCCCATGTATAATATATGAGGCATAATGAGTCTTTTGAACATGTCATTTTTTTCCAGAAGTTTTTGGAAAATGTGGATAAAAAATGAAA
>BLSH010461616.1:1190893-1200931 GCA_018402905.1 Glandirana rugosa
TTTACGCAAAAGTAAAAAAAGGTGTAAAAGGTTTTTGAAGACCTTTTTTTACTGTACAAGTTTTCTGAGTAATACGGAGTATATAATATGCACCCCACAAACGAAAGGTTTTACCCCAGTACAATACCCGTTAAGGTAACAGGACCACGATGCCCCGGAAGTTTTCACACTATCCAGCAGTACTGTAATCTACACATTAAATACAGGGATCTTATGGACTACCACGAAGGACGTACATCTCGGAGACATACACCGGTCCGACACTTTTTCAGAGTCTGTACACTATAGCGGTATGAGTCCTCCTCATCGGCATATGCATACTTGCAACTACACCCCAAAACACATTCTGCTACTCCTCCTGAGTATGGCGATATCACATGTCTGAGACTTTTTCACAGCCTGGCCACATACAGAGGCTCTACATGCAGGAAGCACCATCAGGTATTCTAGGGACATAAATTACACATCTAATGTCATGACGACCTATCACACTTTTGAAGGCCCCGTAGCACCAGGACAATGGAATTGCCCATAACATGACCCCATTTTGGAAAGCAAACACCCCACGTATAATATATGAGGCATAATGAGTCTTTTGAACATGTCATTTTTTTCCAGAAGTTTTTGGAAAATGTGGAAAAAAATGAAAACGCATTTTGTTTTACAAAAAGTCATCCATTTACAAGATATTTCCAACACATAGCATGTACATAGCAAAAATGACACCCCAAAATACATTCTGCTACTCCTCCTGAGTATGGCGATACCACATGTGTGAGACTTTTACACAACCTGGGCACATACAGAGGCCCAACATCCAAATAGTACCATCAGGCGTTCTAGGAGCATAAATTACACATATAATTTCCTGAGAACCACACATCATCAAATAGCATGTACATATGAAGAATTACACTCCAAAATAAGTTATATTGAGGAAAGGGTAAAAAATAAGTATTACCTGTGGTTTTAGTAGTGTCCACCGAGGAAAGCATTGGTCCAGGCAGCAGGCAGGGATGTGCTTAGCGACGGCAATAGTAGTTATCCGGGCAGCAGGCAGGATTATTGTCTATAGTCAGCCAGGTACATTGCTACCTGTAGTCACTCACTGTACAGCTCTCCAGCCCTTCATAAACCTGCTGCCTCTTGCTACAGCTAATTACTTCCATAGTCCAGGTAGCAGGCAGAGGTGTGGTCAGGTCATGCAGCAAGCAGAGGCATGATGGCACTAAGTCAGCAGCAGGCTGAGGGCCTCATTCGGGTAAGACATGTGCACAGGGGCACAGGGGTAGAGGCTTCTCCCACCCTTCGCTTTGAAGCCTCCGGGCAACCAGTCCCTAATCCGGAAATTACAAAATTTGTTTTCTCCATCCGTCCGGAAAAACAAATTCTGGTGCCCCTCACATATGTGAGACCCCTGTGTACTACTGTAGCAGGGCAATAGATCAGTCCAAGTGGTAGGCAAAAGCATAATCGATAACAGGCCAGGGTCAGTTCACGTGCAAGCAGTCCAAACGGTGGGCAGAAGCATAATTGTTAAAACAGGCCAGGGTCAGTGCCCGTGCAAGCAGTCCAAACGTTAGGCAGAAGCATAGTCGAAAAACAGGCCAGGGTCAGTTCACGTGGAAGGAAGTTGCATGGTTATTTGGGGAAGCATGAAAATGGTCAGCGCAGATGATGAAAATTGGGTAATATATGGGGTAATATTTTATGGATGTGTGGTACACTCTGAAGCATTCACCTATGCAAAGGCCAGGTTCGGAGGGACACTGGGGACAATGGAAGCTGGTATCTTTGCAGAATCCTCTCTTGCTGCATACTCTGCATCTTTTTTGGCGTCTTCGGCCTTTTTCAGATGGGGGAATGTTGTCCGGGAAGTGGCGCTCATGAAGTCGGCTAACCGCATCAGAGCGAAGGTTTTCCGGGGGGGGGGGCTTTCTGGATAAATGAGGGACGTGACAGTTTCTTCTATGAATTTTAGGAAGGGGTCGGGGTTTTGTGTGGATTTACTGAAGATTATGTAGACATTATACATGGCCAAATGAATTAGATAAAGGGCTATCTTCTTGTACCAAAACTGGGACCTCCTTATTGCCAAATAAGGTTGTATCATTTGGTCATTATAATCCAGCCCCCCATGTAGAGATTACAATCTTGGACGCAGGTTGGCTTTTGAATGGGCCTCTTCTTCTCGGAACCTCGACAGTGGTGTCGTCATGGATGGTGGACATCATGTGAACATTTCGGTTGTCCTTCCACCTCAAGGCCAGCACTTCGTTGCACCGCAACGTTGCTTTTTCCCCCTTTCACAATTTCTTGTTCACAATAGATTGTGGGAAGCCCTTCCTATTATTTCTTATTGTTCCGCAGGCCAGGGTTTTAACAATGTAAAGGTGCTTGAAAAGGGGCAAACTGGTGTAAAAGTTGTCCAGATATATATGGTATCCTTTGTTGAGCAGAGGGTAGGCCAGGTCCCATACGATTTTTCCAGCTGTGCCCATGTAGGTCGGGCACTAAGGGGGTTGGAGCTGGGAATCTCTTCCTTCATATATGCGGAATGCATACAGATATCCCGTGGCTCTCTCGCAAAGTTTATATAATTTCACGCCATATTTGGCTCTTTTGCTAGGAATAAACTGCTTTATTCCTAGCCGGTCTGAAAAGGGTACCAGGGACTCATCAACACAAATATGTTGCTTGGGGACATATAATTCTGAAAATTGCTGGGATAAGAAATTTATCAGCGGGCAAATTTTATTTAATTTATCATAATTTGGATGATTACGGGGAGGGCACTGCGTGTTGTCGCTGAAATGAAGGAATCGCATTATCATTTTGTATCGGGACCTGGACATTATGGAAGAATACATGGCCATGTGGTGGATGGGGTGGGTGGACCAGTAGGCATTTAGTTCATTTTTTATTGTAATCCCCATGTTTATGGTGAGGCCCATAAACAATTTGAATTCTTGCAATGTGACATCTCTCCATTGAAATGGATGGGCATATAAGGATTGGGGGTTGTTTGAAATAAATTGCTGGGCATATAAATTGGTCTGGTCCACGATCATCTGAAGAAAATTGTCGGGCAAAAATAAAGAAAAAAACATTTCTTGGAAATTGTGGACATTGACCTGCACACCTGGCTGTCCGGTGAAAGGGGGAATTCTTGCTGCTCCCGAGCTGGAAGGCAGCCATGTTAGGTTGGCAAGACCTTCTGGGAGGTGTGTAGCAGCCCTGGCTCTTGGGGGACGGGATGTGGCAGCAATTGTACTGGGCATTTGTTCCCAGGGCCTATCGCTGGCGGCAGCGCTGGTACTGGGCCTCAGAATGTGATCACAGTTGCTAGCGGCAGCGCTGGTACTTGGCCTGGCAATGTGATCCTGGTTCCTGTCGGCTGCCTGGTTTCCAGAGTGACGTGCCCTTTTAGGAGGAGGAACCCATTCTTCCTCCGATTCATCTTCTGATCCGCTGCTGCCAATTATTTCAAAGGCAGAATCTGTTTCGGAGTCAGAATGGGTATCAGATTCTGATGAGAGCTCCCTGTTGCTCTCATCGGTCATGGACAGAATCCGGAATGCCTCCTCACTGGTATAAAAGTGTTTGGACATGGCTGTGCGATGGGTGGTAAGTGATGGGTGACAGGCGGTGGTCGCTGATGGGTGACGGGTGTCTGGCGGTGATCACTGATGTGTGACAGGTGTTGGTTACTGATGGGTGACAAGTGGTGGTCACTGATGGGTGATGGGTGCTTGGCGGTGGTCACTGATGGGTGACAGGTGTCTGGCGGTGCTCACTGATGGGTGATAGGTGGTGGTCACTGATGGGTGACAGGTGGTGGTCACTGATGGGTGACAGGCGGTGGTCACTGATGGGTGACGGGTAACTGGTGGTGGTCACTGATGGGTGACTGGTGGTGGTTACTGATGGGTGACGGGTGACAGGTGGTGGTCACTGATGGGTGACGGATGACAGGTGGTGGTCACTGATGTGTGATTAGTGTCTGGCGGTGGTCACTGATGAGTGACGGGTGACAGGTGGTGGTCACTGATGGGTTACAGGCGGTGGTCACTGGGTAACGGGTGACAGGCGGTGGTCACTGGGTGACGGGTGACAGGTGGTAGTCACTGATGGGTGATGGATGACAGGTAGTGGTCACTGATGTGTGGTGGGTGTCTGGCGGTGGTTACTGATGAGTGATGGGTGACAGGTGGTGGTCACTGATGGGTGACAGGCGGTGGTCACTGGGTGACAGGTGACAGGTGGTGGTCACTGGGTGACAGGCGGTGGTCACTGGGTGACAGGCAGTGGTCACTGGGTGACAGGTGGTGGTCACTGATGGGTGAGAGGTGACAGGCAGTGGTCACTGATGGGTGACGGATGACAGGCGGTGGTCACAGATGGGTGACGGGTGACAGGCGGTGGTCACTAATGGGTGACAGGTGACAGGCGGTGGTCACTGATGGGTGACAGTCGGTGGTCACTGATGAGTGACGGGTGACAGGCAGTGATCACTGATGGGTGACGGTCGCTGATGGGTGACAGGTGGTGGTCACTGATAGGTGACAGGTGCACTAATGGTTACTGATGACAGGTGCACTTTATTGGGCAGATGTGGTGACTGTTTGGGTGACAGGTGCAATGGGGGGGCAGGGGTATTGTGGCAGGTGTTTTGTAGTACAGTACAAACACAGACTGGTAACTCACTGATCCAGGCTCTCCTCTCCTCACACTGGAAACGGTGTGTGAGGAGAGAAGAGCTGGTAAGAGCTAGTTACCAGTGTGTGTTCACATTTGTGATCGGCTGTGAATGGCTCACAGCCGATCACATGCTAACAGCCGCTGGCCAATGGCTGTTCTTTACTGTGGGTGGCAGGCAGTGTTCCCTAGGAACACGCCGCCACCCGCATACACGCGCAGTGCGCTCCCGATTGCATGCATGCGCCGTGTAAATGGGGTAATACCACTTTATGATCAGCCGTGACTTTGTCACGGCCGATCACGTGGTAAACAGCCGTGCCCAATGGCTGTTCACCCCAGTCGGTGACGAGCTGTGTCCTGGGGACACGCCGCCACCGTCAGAGTCGGGATGCACGCGCCTGATCGCGCGCAATCCCGGCTTAAAGGGGCGACGTCATATGACGTCCGCCCGGAACGAGAGCTGTTCCGCTCCGCCTTCATTTGACGGTGGGCGGACGGCAAGTGGTTAATGTAGCGCAGTGCCAAATAGAAAAAATGGCCTGGTCATGAAGGAGGAAAAATCTTCCGGAGCTGAAGTGGTTAAAATGAAAGTGTATTCTGTGGCTACAGAACTCCTTTGAAGCAGTTAACTATGGAATATTCCAGGATTTGGGTAGACTGTGTTACAGTGTGCACTAGGTCATTGTCTTCATTGTTCCTGAATCCCCAAGATAGCCCTGAATGTTTTTCTTTTCCACCTGAAGCATCCTCATTTACTGTCATCACACAAAATTATATATCATATTATTTTATTGGCTTTGGCTTGTCAGTTACTGTTTTCAGTGTTGGTTCAATTAGTACAGGCGGTAAGCAGCTATAAAAGAAATCAATGCATCATATATTGCACAAGCTGAATTCCAGGCAAATAGCTAAATACAAAAATGAAATGAGCTGTTTTACCTGCCAAAGGATTAACCCAACCCAGTGACACAGCGCAGTCAGGTAGCTGACACTGTTTTTTTTTGTTAAGCCATAAATTGTAGAAAGAATACAGTGATGTCCTTTCTCCTCATGCTGACTAGACAGTGAAAGAGCAGCAGAAAACAGATTAGGTAATCTTTCTGTTTACTCTGTTCTCTTCTCCAATCAGCATGTTTCTTGTCAGCATATTTGCTTACAGCACACCTGTGTCGAACAGCCTGGCCCCCCCCGCCTGGGTGCCTCTTCCAAACAGTGCTTTCTGCCCTTCAAACCCTTCCAGCAGACCGATAGCTAATACCATCCCTTTACCCCAAGAATCATACACAGACAAGATGTTGAGGTAAAAACCAAAGGAATCACTGTTTATTGAACAGAAATACAGGCTAGACATATGCAATTTGTTTCAGTCTAAATATACATTCAAATTAAGTTTCTGTTGTTCTGAGATTCAGATGTATCCGAATCTCCAAATGAAATGGTAACACATTTAATTGAAATTCATTCAATTTCGTTTTGTATATTCGTTCACAAATTCCACATTTTCGGGAACAATTTGAATTTAGATCAGTCGAAAAATGTTCAACCAATTTGACTTTTGTGTGAAGAATAGCTGGTTTTTAACCACTTGCCAACCGCCGATCGGCATTTGACGGCGGCAAAGTGGCTCTGTAAGGCGAATCGCCGTCATATGACGGCGGCCGCCAGATCGCGCACATGAAAAAAAATGTTTTTTTATATTTTTTTTTGGATTTGTATTTTAGCAAAAAGTAAGAAATTTGGGTTTTTTTGCGAAATTGTCGCTCTTCTTTTGTTTATAGCGGCGATCAGAAATCACGCAGCGGTGATCAAATACCACCAAAAGAAAGCTCTATTTGTGGGAAAAAAAGGACGCAAATTTCGTTTGGGTACAACGTCGCACGACCGCGCAATTTTCAGTCAAAGCGACGCAGTGCCGAATCGCAAAAAGGGCTCCGGTCCTAAAGCTGGAAATCCTTCCGGGGCTGAAGTGGTTAAGGAGCGGGCCAGGAAGCTGGTGGCCACGTCCTTAACAACTGATTACTTGTCAGCTGTTAGCGTGCTTCCCCACTAAAAGCTGAAATGTAAACAAAAGAATGTCGGCAATGAAAAAGTCAGAAAAAAAACAGCGTAGGGTCCTCCCCAATCCATACCAGGCCTTTCAGGTCTGGAATGGATTTTAATAGGAACCCAGTGCCAAAATGAAAAAAAAAAAAACAGCATGTGGTCTCCCTCAAGATCCACACCAGACCCTTATCCAAGCATGCAGCCTGGCAGACCAGGAAAGAAGGCGGGTGAGCGAGCGCCCTCCCTCCTGAACCATACTAGGCCTCGTGCCCTCAACATGGGGGGGATTGCTTTGAGGCAGGGTGGCTCTGCTCCTCCACCCCAAAGCACCTTGTCCCTACTTTGATGGTGACAAGGGGCTCTTCCACACAACCCTTGCCCCTTATGTCAATGAGTATGGGTATATCACATCACCAAAAAAGTGTAAAAAGTGAGTAAAGACAAAAAACAACTTTTTCATTAAAAATGAAAATGTTCCTGGAAGTAGATCCAACGTCAATCACGACACTCACCACACCTCCAGACCCAAAAATAGAACCCCCCCCCCTCTGGTTTCATTGAAGGCTCCTGCCATCTGCCTGCTCCACCGGCTGTCGTTTCTTAAAAAATGTAGGGGTTGAGTAATCAGGTGACCCTGATCAAAAATCCTAATAATAAATTAAATCAATAATCCAATGTTTATAGAATCCATTAGTAGTTTAGAAGAAGCCCATGTACATATTCAAGCTAAAAGCTTCAAACAACACTATGCTCAGGTGTGAACAGGCCCTTATAATCTCAAAGTGTTCAAATGTGAAATCTTCAAGTGCAGCTTTTCATATTGTCGGAGCAAAATGGGCAAATTCTGCATTATGCAGCTCACAAGGACCAGCTGGGCAAGATAAGAAATATGCCCAAAAAGAGTTCCATATCCCCAGCTGGTAAAGGTTTGTCTGCACTATCTGTCCCATACAATGTTCCCGTAGACGCACCACTGTTCTGGGGACTTCCTGGCCACATAATCTGGATAGATACTGCCAGTCAGAGGGTTTCTGGACCTGGCTCTTTTCCATGCTCTGACCAGAAGAAGCAGACAAAATCCCCGGTCTCCTCCCTGGGCCATAATCAGTGGGTGGAAGGCTAGCCTAGCCTGAACTTTTTGTAGTAGAAATGCATTTAATCATCTATTTAAAAAACAGAACTGCATTCATTTGTGGCTTTTATATCTTTTATATCTGCCTGGTGTTTAGCTCTATGAAAATACATTTAGTTAATTGGTTGTATTGTTAGAGTTCTATTTGTAACCTGAAGTCTATTTGTAGCCAATAATAATGTAATCCAAGTATACAAGACAACTGAGAGGCAACATAGTGGCAGTGTCCTGTATTGTAGTACTGGTGATGACATTAAAGTGACACTAAATAATATCCTTATTCTCCAAAAATATTTTTTACTATGTTTTTTGCCTCCTTGTAACGTCTTCCGAACCACTCCTTTTTCCTTTCATTAATGTTTCTTTGGAACAAGCAGTGCACGTTAGTTGCAGTCAAGTGAATGCTCTATAAACATTACACATATAGTCCATAGTCCCTAGAGAAGGTGGCTATACAGCGCCTTGAAAAAGTACTCAAACCGCTTGACATTTTCCACATTTTGTCACGTTACAACCAAAATCGTAAATGTATTTTATTGGGATTTTATGTCATAGACCAACACAAAGTGGCATAATTGTGAAGTGGAAGGAAAATGATAAATGGTTTTCCAAATTTTTTACAAATAAAAATTTGAAAAGTGGGGCATGCATTTGTATTCAGCCCCCCTGAATCAATACTTTGTAGAACCACCTTTTGCTGCAATTACAGCTGCAAGTCTTTCTGGGGATGTTTCTACCAGCTTTGCACATCTAGAGATTTTTGTCCATTATTCTTTGCAAAATAGCTCAAGCTTTGTCAGATTGGATGGAGAGCGTCTGTGAACGGCAATTTTCAAGTCTTGCCACAGATTCTCAATTGGATTTAGGTCTGGACTTTGACTCAACCATTCTAACACATGAATATGCTTTAGGGCCATTGTCCTGCTGGAAGGTGAACCTCTGCCCCAGTATCAAGTCTTTTACAGACTTTTCTTCTAAGATTGCTCTGTATTTGGCTCCATTTTTTCTTCCCATCAACTCTGAGCAGCTTCACTGTCCCTGCTGAATAAGAGCATCCCTACAACATGATGCTACCACCACCATGTTTCACAGTGGGGATGGTGTGTTCAGAGTGATGTGCAGTGTTAGCTTTCCGCCACACATAGCATTTTGCTTTTAGGCCAAAAAGTTCAATTTTGGTTTAATCTGACCAGAGCACCTTCTTGCACGTGTTTGCTGTGTCCCCACATGGCTTCTTGCAAACTGCAAACAGGACTTCTTATGGCTTTCTTTCAACAATGGCTTTCTTCTTGCCATTCTTCTATAAAGGCCATATTTGTAGAGTGCATGACTAATAGTTGTCTTGTAGACAGATTCTCCCACCTGAGCTGTGGATCTCTGCAGCTCCTCCAGAGTTACCATGGGCAGGGCCGGCCCTACCATGGGACCCAGTGGGACCAATGGTCCCAGGCGGCACTTTGAGAGGGGCGGCGGTGCAGGGCCGCCACTACCTACACATGCGACCGGCGCTCCCGCTAGGCAGCCTGGGGGCACACACACAGCTGCTGAGTCCCCTCTAGATGTTCCCCTGGCAGGTGGGAGGTGGTGGCTGGTGCGGTGCAGAGTGTAGTGGCAGGAAGATGCGGCTTACTGGCGCTGCTGATGCAGAGACGCTGGGTGGGAAGAAGGAGCAGGCAGATTTCCCCTCCCTCCCATAGAGCAACCATGCTACTGTCCAGCAGCCATGTCAGCTCTCTGCCCGCCTCCCTCCCTGGGCGATGTGCAGCCATTGGAGGAGCAGGGCGGGCGGCATCATGGACAGAGACAGCCGAGATGGATTCACCCCATAGAACCCATCCCGGCCACTTGTCCTGGAGGAAGGAACCTAAAGCTAACCTCCTCCTGAAGCCCACCCCGCTCAAACAGCCTCTCCGCGGCTGGCCACCAGAACCTGGCTGCACCCTCCCCTCTCGTGTCCACCTGGCTGCACCCCCCTCTCTTATCCATCTGGTTCCATCCTCCCCCACCTGGCTACACCCCCTCTCCTATCTACCTGGCTCCATCCTCCCCCACCTCCCTGCACCCCCCCTCCTGTCCATCTGGCTCCATCCTCCTCCTACCTGGCTGCACCCCCCCTCCTGTCCATCTGGCTGCACCCCCTCTCCTATCCATCTGGCTGCACC
>BLSH010461616.1:1205765-1237186 GCA_018402905.1 Glandirana rugosa
CCCATGTCGGGAGGTAACCGACTCTCGCGACTAACCCTCGGTCAGCCGACGACCAAAAGGTCGTACGAAAATGCTGTCTTCGGTCCAACCGAAGACAGCCGAATCGACGGTATGTACCGTCTTACGGCAGGTCAAAAATAACTTGGCCAACTATAGCGGGGTTGTAAGTCGGACACACATGATCCGAAATCAGGAGTGTTTGTCTTTTATGGTCCGATTATTACTAGTCAATAGTAACGTCCGTATTATTCTGTAACCATATTTCGTGTCCTATTTTCTGTTTGTGAGGACTAAAGCCTAGTACACACAGGCTGAATGTTGGGGCGATATCAACCGGTTCAATAAAAACTGGACGGCATTCTGCCATGTATGGCAGCTAAGCCGACAGAAGCCAACCTGGCTTCTGTCGTAAAAGCATGCTGGAAAACCAGCAGCCGACTGGCTCCCAATCAGCGCTCTCAGCCAATGGAGGGCTGTACCCCTGTCGGGCGGTACTGTGGCAGACGTGCTGGCTGTGTGATTACTCATGCAGGCACAGCACTCCGCCGACTTTCAGTCCCGACTCCTGTGCCGCAGACCATCCACTTCAGCATGCTGTCTGCAAGCGAAGCTCTGCACACTGCCAGCCCGCTCTCTGCAAGCCGAGCTCTGCACTCTCCTGCCTGCCTATTAGATAGGGTGTGTGCGGGACTTGTCCTGACTTCGGGGGGGGGGGGTGTCTGTCAGTGCCGCGAGCCCCTATCCAGGGCTCTGTATACTGCTATATATTGACTCTGTATACCCTATCTGGTGACTGTATACTGTGATATGGTGATTCTGTATACCCTATTTGGTGACTGTATACCCTATACCCTATCTGGGGCTCTGTATGCCCTATCTGGTGCTATGTATACTGCTATCTGGGGCTCGGTATACCCTATCTGGTGCTATGTATACTGCTATCAGGGGCTCTGTATACTCCTATCTGGTGACTGTATACCCTATCTGGGGCTCTGTATACCCTATCTGGTGACTGTATACCCTATCTGGTGACTGTATCCTGCGATATGGTGACTCTGTATACCCTATCTGGTGGCTGTATACCCTATCTGGTTACTGTATACCCTATCTGGTGCTATGTATACTGCTATCTGGGGCTCTGTACACTCCTATCTGGTGACTGTGTACCCTATCTGGGGCTCTGTATACCCTGTCTGGTGACTGTATACCCTATCTGGGGCTCTTTATACCCTATCTGGTAACTGTATACCCTATCTGGGGCTCTGTATACTCCTATCTGGTGCTGTGTATACTGCTGTCTGGGGCTCTGTATACTGCTATCCGGGGCTCTGTATACTGCTATCTGGGGATCTGTATACTGCTATCTGGGGATCTGTATACTGCTATCTGGGGCCCTGTATACTGCTATCTGGGGCTCTGTATACTGCGATATGGTGACTCTGTATACTGCTATCTGATGGTCTGTAAGTGTATACTGTTATCTGGTGACTCTGTATACCCCTATCTGGGGCTCTGTATACCCCTATCTGGTGACTCTGTATACCCCTATCTGGTGATGCTATATACCCTATCTGCGATGTTGTATACCCTATCTGGGGATGCTGGGCTGTATACTCCTGAAACAAGGGGTGGAAACTATAAGGGGTGAGGCTAATGAGGCATAGGAGGGGTCAAAAAGGAAGGGCAGGGTCTGGCTACCCCCAACCTAAAATTTCACCAGCCGCCACTGTTCAACCCGGTGGATTGAACGAAAAAAAAAGCTAGGAGTGTACTAAGCTTTACACTCTTGCATTTTCTACTCATCGTCAAAATGATTACCCTATAATTTTATAGTAGTGCCTACATTGGCTATGTTACATTAAATCAGACATTTTTCTGTAGATTTTTCCTGGGTTTAGCCCTGGAGAACTCTGAAATTCTCAGTGTTGAAACAAACGAGTCGCAAACCTGGACAATTCAAACTCAACATATGATGAAAAAACACAGAGCTTAGGTTTAGTGCAAACTGCATTTCAAAAATTTCAATAAATCCATAACAATAAGTATGTGAACTTGTGTGCGAACAATGACTTTTTCATTTCTCTCTATTGATTCTTTCATCTGATAGGTTGCCACAATAATTAATAGGGAAAAGTGGGATAGGGATGAGCCAAGTTTGACTTTTACTGGAACAGTTAAAATTTGCATATGATTTCAGACGCCTATATGTTTTAAAAAATCTAGTTACCCTGTTAACAGAAGAGTTCACTGAACATAACCTTTACTTCTGCTTTCTTTCATCATGAGATTCAATTGATTGTCCCAGAATTTATGACAGGTGCACTTTAAGACAGTGGATTAGCTATGGACATAGATGTTAAAGAGGTCATCACACCAAACTTTCCTCTTCCATTAAATTAGGATTATTAGATTTTTCCCATAGAAGTAAAATTATTAGTTGACATTAAATAAAAAATACAAAACGATGATCTACTTACATTACAATACTGTGTCCCTGGCCCTGCCTGTGTCTGTGCTACGGGAAGGCTATTTTGGAGCTCCAAACAAACCATGTTGCTCTTCTCTTCCCCATGGTGCTACCAGTGTTCATGAACTATCAGTCCAGATCACCGTTGTTCTTCACTTCCTTCTAATAGTGTTATATACACATATATAGCCATATCCATCCTTGCATTGTCAATTTTATTTTTTTATACTCTTCCAGTATTTAGTGTCTGCTAAATTGGCCAATGTAAAAAAAAAAATCAACGACCTAGATGACCAAGATCTCCCTATGCTTCACAGGTTGAAGTCAGCCATAGAAGGATCAAATCTCGGCCTGTTCAGCAGCAATTGGCTGAGATTTGATCCATTTATAGGCAGGCTGGTTGTATCCAAGTTCATCCATCTATAGACTTAGGTATAACCAGCCTGTTTGTTTTACATGGGATTACTGCCGGCGGCTATAGCTGCAAGCAGTAATTATTGTGTTCTGCTGACCAAGAAGGGTCCCCACCCCACCGGCAGA
Source organism: Glandirana rugosa (assembly GCA_018402905.1). Classification (NCBI taxonomy): domain Eukaryota; kingdom Metazoa; phylum Chordata; class Amphibia; order Anura; family Ranidae; genus Glandirana; species Glandirana rugosa. The sequence goes on from BLSH010461616.1 coordinate 1,208,773, forward strand.
ACACAATAGCGCTGTGGGAGGCATTCCCCCAATAACACTGACTGTGTTGATGGGGGAATCGTGCAATTTTCTTTCTTTCCACCCGTGGGTATATTTTAATGGGCTTCTTTACTCTAGTCCAGGGGTGTCCAAACTATGGCCCTCCAGTTGTTCTGGAACTACAATTCCCATCATGCCTGGTTATGTCTGTGAATGTTATAGTTTTACAATGCCTCATGGGACTTGCAGTTCTGAAACAACTGGAGGGCCGTAGTTTGGTCACCCCTGCTCTAGTCACTTGATGTTTTTAGAACTCTAGACATGAATCTCAGGAGGTTTACAATGTTTCTATCTGTTTGTTGTATGTCTGTCTATTCATTTTAGCTGTTGTGTCTAGTTTATATCAGTAATGGTGTGCAATCTAGATATTACATGATACTCTCGTTAGTTAGAAAAATAATAAAATGTTAAACTATTTTATAATTATTTCCTTTTCCACAAAAGTATAAAATGTTTGCATGCAAATTACCACATTTCCTAGAGGAGCATCTAATGATGTTGTCTATTAATCTTAGGGTAATGGAACAACTTTTTCTGGAGCCCACAGGCTCCCCCCTCACTCTGATGTTCCACATTCAGGTAAGAGATGTAGACACTTAATTTATGTTGCAGATTGTTTCACAAAAACCCCTACTTGTGTATAGTTCCGCTGTCTGAGCAAATGCAACTCAATCTGCAGTCTGGTGATAGATGAATGACCAAGAAAGATCCTGTTTTTTGGTAAATGTGAGAGGTTATGTAGGCTACCATCAGAGCCGGACTGGGAATAAAAACCAGCCCTGGAAATAATTTTATACCGTCATTTTTTTTGTTCACAAAAGGAAAAATCATGGATGTTAAAGCACATTTAAAAAGAGTGTATTATAAAATGGCAGTTTTCAGTACAAATATTAATATTTGAGCTATAATATCTGTAGCTAAAGCTATTAGCAATCTGTTTAAGTTAAACAAAAGTCAAAAAACATATTTCTCAATTTACATGAAGGTCAGGTTAAAAAAGCCCAGTCAGCACAGAGCTCCCCCCATATATCAGGGTCTGCAGGAGTCACCCTTACAGTGCAAGGAAACTCTGACATAAAGGGGAACATTGCAGAGGGGACTGTGATATAAGGGGGGAGGGGGCTCCACTGCATTCCCCTTTACATCAGAGTTCCCACTTACATCAGACTCTGCAGCATTGCCCTTTACATCAGAGTTTGCAGAGTTCCCCCTTGCACTGTAAGTGGGAATCCTACAGACTCTGATGTAAAGGGGAACTCTGGGAATGTGGGGAGGACTCTGGTGACCAGAGAACACCTTCCGCAGAAAGAAAACACTAAGGTTACCGATATAAGGGGGAAACCGGCTGGGGGATGGGACAGGAGATGTCACAGGCTGGGGGCTGGGGGATGGGACAGGAGAGGTCAGAGGCTGCTAAGGTCAGAGGCTGCAGATGGTAGAGGAGAGGTCAGAGGCCATGTAGGTCAGAGGCTGCAGATGGTACAGGAGAGTTCAGAGGCTGCGGAGGTCACAGGCTGGGGGATGGGACAGGAAAGGTCACAGGCTGGGGGATGGAGAGATCAGAGGCTGCAGAGGGGACGGGTCCGGTCTTACCCCGCCATAACAATAGGCGCAAGTAGAGTTGCCACCATTTCTTCTAGTCAAACCTGAACACTTTAGTGAGCTCGGCAATTTTTTTTTTGTTTGTAGTCCACAGTATGCAAATACAGTATTTTGTGATTAAATACATTTTCTTAATTTATTAATTCATATGTGAAAAAATAATTGTGAATGATGGTGAAACATATACAATATACTGTGCAATCTTGATACAAATAATACTTTATCAATAGTGGTGGAAAACTCAAATTCATTCCACAATGCCTTGTGCTATTATCACACTCAAAAGGACTTTCTAAGTGTGATATTAGCACAAGTCATTTTGGAATGGATTGAAGGTTTCCACCACTATTGATAAAGTATTATGTGTATCAAGATTGCACAGTATACAGTATATGATTGAATAAGATTGGAGTGTATTAATATGTAGATTACCCTGGGGGGTTTTCCACCATTATTCACAATTATTTTTTCACATACAAATTAATATAATTATGGGGGGGGGGGGGGTTCGCTGAATTTTTGTTAATTGTTAGTTTTTTGTGGAGTGGGAACACACATTGGTGCTAACAGCAATTAATTTAGTGAGTTTTTTTTAGATCAGAGGCCCCTTAATCAGCGATCCCCCCCCCATGACCAATTAGTCTCTAAGGGAAGTCGCTGATACAAGGGGACTCTGATCCAATGGGGGGGGGGGGGGGGTGTGCTAGTGTAACCGCTTGCCTACTGGGCACTCCCACCCCCTTCCTGCCCATGCCACTTTGAATGACAATTACGCTGTCATGCAACACTGTACCCATATGACATTTTTATCATTTTTTTACACAAATAGAGCTTTCTTTCTATTTAATCACCACTGTGTTTTTTATCCTATGCTAAATAAACAAAAAAAGACTGAACATTTTGAAAAAAAAAATCGCTGATATGCACTGATGAGACTGCATTGATGGCCACTGACAGAGGGCACTGATAGCTGGCACTGATAGGCAGCACTGGTGGGCACTGATATGCAGCACTGATGGGCACTGATAGGCAGCACCGGTGGGCACTGATATGCAGCACTGATGCTCACTATTGATGCTGCAGTGATAGGCAGCACAGATGGGCACTAATAGGCTGCACTGATGTGCACTGATGAGGCGGCACTGATGGGCACTGATAGGCGGCACTGATATGTGGCAATAATGGTCACTAACAGGTGGCATTGATGGTCACTGATATGTGGCAATGATGGGGACTGATAGGCAGCAATGATGGGCACTGATAGGCGGCACTGATATGTTGCAATGATGGGCAATGATGGGCACTGATAGGCGGCAATGATGGGCACTGATAGGCAGCAATGGTGGGCACTAAGTGGTGGCAATGATGGGCACTGGGTGGTGGCACTGATAGGCAGCAATGATGGGCACTGATAGGCGGCACTGATATGTGGCAAAGATGGGCACTGAGAGGCGGCACTGATATGTGGCAATGATGGGCACTGAGAGATGGCAATGATGGGTACTAATAGGCGGCACTGACAGGCATCAATGATAAGGAAGGGGGGCACTGATATAAGGGGATTTTGTACTAATGGGGGTCTCTAAGGGGGATGCTGCTGATATAATGGTTGATCACAACCATTAGATCAGCAGTCAGCAATCCTTCTTAGAGACCCCCATTGGTACAAAATCCCCTTATATCAGTGACCCCCCAAGAGACCTTCAGAGAGAATCCCCCCTCTCCCTTACATCGGCGCTCCCTGCCTTCTTTACATGCTTTCAGTTTGCCTTACTTGGGAGCAAGGAAGGAAGAATCGAAGGGGGGGGGGGGGGGCACAGTAAGACACCAGAGGAGACCTCACTAATCACCACTGCTTTAGTTTTAAAAATGGCGCTGCCCGGCGTCATCATGTCAGTGCGCATGCGCCCGGCTTCCCGAAAGTAGCCAAACGTGTACGGGCTTTCCCGAGCCTGTTCCGAAGCTAGCCCAGCTCTGGAAAGTCCATAAGTTCAGCTATTTTCAGGAAGATGTGCGCATGAGCACTGACATGATGGCGCCAGGCGGCGTCATCTTTAAAAGTATAGCAGTGGAGATCAGTGTGGTCTGCATGTCGGCCCAGCACTGCAGCCATATTTTGTTCAGGAGCCGCTTCCCTTAAAGCGGCCCCAGGGCAGCCAGGAGGCGGCCGGTCCACTGGGAAAGTTCCCGGTATCCCGGTAGGCCAGTCTGGCATAGGCTACCATGTATGCAGCCCACTATGGCAAGCTGTTCCTCAGGTGACCAATGTAAATATGCTGTAGAAAGTGAATAATGAAATAGATGCGCACTGCCCCTAGTGGTAAGTAAAAATTGAAAAAATAAATAAATAAAATGAAAAAAGCTGCAGCTATCGCCTATGTGTTCACACAGTGACCGCAATATGATGTAATTTATGTGATAGCGCTGCTAACTACGGATAAGTGTCAGTGCTAAAATAATACAAAACAATCAATATACGCATACCTTATTCCTAAAGCTACATGATCATTATAATTAAATGGTGATCTTCTAAAAACCAGTGTATGACAAACTTCACCGTGAAGGGCGTACCTCAAAAAAAATTCCATGACTTGTGCTCCCTTCACCAGGTGCAATGCAAGCTCACCTCCTTATTACACCCTTAACAGAGTCAAATGCGCTCTGGATAATAACTGATGCTCCTTAGGAAATGGCTCCAGCAGCTCCAAGCAACATGAAAAGACAAGAATGCTTCCAATAGTGCAGTACCTGGGTATTAGTCTTGTACAAACCTCACCAACCCAACTTCATACATTGCACTCACATTTATTGAATATAAAAACACCATGTACAGTAAAAATACAGCAGGTCTCACGTAATAGTGTCAATACCACCGTCAGGCTCTACCTCTACGCGTTACGTCACCATCCTCGAGGGCAAAATTTGGATAGATGAATGGATGGATGAGCGAGCTCGGGGTGGAGGAACTTGACTGGCCTGCACAGAGTCCTGACCTCAACCCGGTAGCACACCTTTGGGATGAATTAGGGCGGAAACTGCAAGCCAGGCCTTCTCGTCCAACATCAGTGCTTGACCTCACAAATGCGCTTCTGGAAGAATGGTCAAACATTCCCATAGACACTCCTAAACCTTGTGGACAGTCTTCCCAGAAGAGTTGAAGCTGTTATAGCTGCAAAGGGTGGGCCAACTCAATATTGAATCCTACAGACTAAGACTGGGATGCCATTAAAGTTCATGCGCGTAGAAAGGCAGGCGTCACAATACTTTTGGCAATATAGTGGTTGTTCTGCTTCTCTTTTTATGAACTGTCAACAAATTATTATGCCTACTTGTATAGTTTGAAATCATAGAAGATATAACGCATAATGCGCAAAATTATTTGTTTTGCCCATAATATACTTATGAGGATTATGAATTGGTAACTATATATGCAATGTTCATCTTTGACTGCAGAGTTCTGCCCACATGGCTGCCTTAATGGAGCACTTTGTACAGAAGCAGGTTTGTGTGACTGTGACACCTTTCAGGCACAAGGAAACAGATGCCAGTACGGTATGACTATCTTTATTATTTAGACATTTTTCTTTTTTGACTTTCTTTTATGTTGTCACTATGATAAAAAGCGAGGGATAATGTCCCCAGCAAGGACACAACAGTAGCCAACCTGGCAACGATTTAACCCTTCCCCAATTTAAAAAAAAATATTTTAGGATTAAATTCCACTTATCAGCATGTAATACCCCTTCATTACCAAGCATTTTTTTTTCAGCATTATGATAGTTTGACTGACAAATTGAGCTTTACTTTGTTAAGGTACTTAATAACTGCTGTTTTTGGTAATATAAAAAGTAAAAAAAGACTAGAAAAAAAATAAAACTTGTTTCCCTTACTTTTAAAAAGCCTGGACAGTACATGAACCCACAAAATGACCCCTTTTTGGAAAGTAGACACCCCAAGGTGATCTCATTTTTTGCCACAATTCTTCTAAGAAAAAACATGCTGGTATTTAGGAGATTAAACATGAAGCTTGGTAATGATGCACTAAATATATTATTGTTCAGGCCATGGGGGAGAGGTGATGAAGTTAATGTTATGGTCATATACAGTAGGAGGATGGGGGTTAATGTGCAGATATACAGAGACAGGCTGGGGATCATATATATATAGGAGAGGAGGGGGCATGCAAGAAATGATCACAGTAAGTGCTGCAGATCAATAAATTAATTTTCCATTTATAATTTGCTCCTGTTGTAAGAGGAAGGGGAGGGATTTCCAAAGTGACATATGATCACTGTGATTGGCTATTACAGCGATTACATGGTACTGGGCCACTCAGATCATATTGGTACACTGTCTCTATATAACAAGCCATCTAATGACAGCACAGTACACAGTGATTAGCAGGCTTAACAACTGCCTGAGCTGCTTTTTCATTTCCTTTTATAAACAGCAGTGGGAAAATAATAATCTACTAATCTGCTGATTATGAATGTGCAGTGGTAGAAAACAGGTAAAACTGATTTCTTTGTTGTACCTTTCTATTATTTATGGCTTATCCATTAAATCTGGCAAATAAAACAACATATGGATGTGTGTTTTTCATAAACAAATGCATTGCGGGCAGACTTCCTTGTATATCTGGCAAAAAAAGCATATACTGTACAATATACAGTATCTCACAAAAGTGTGTACACCCCTCACATTTTGGTAAATATTTTATTCTATCTTTTCATGTGACAACACTGAAGAAATGACACTTTGCTACAATGTAAAGTAGTGAATGTATAGCTTGTATAACAGTGTAAATTTGCTGTCCCCTCAAAATAACTCAACACACAGCCATTAATGTCGAAACCGCTGGCAACAAAAGTGAGTACACCCCTTTCAACATTTTTAAAGGAGACGTTTGGGGTTACTAAAAGCTAAACAAACGTACTATGCTGCAGCATCACTGTGATGCTGCAGCTGTCCTCTGCTGGCTCTAAGACCAAGAACTGAGTGATCACATGACTGCTGATCACTCAGTTCTCAGTCAGTTCTGAGCGGTGACTGTCAGCTATCCCCTGATTCTGGGTCACAGGAGAGCGTGACCCATAAGGGAAGTTTTGGCCATACTTCTCTTAAAACATGGGCAAATGTGCATGTTTTGCCAACTATCAAAGGGTAACGTTGATGAAATTCTTATATTTGTTTTCTCCACTCACAGAATCTTTGAAAAGAGTTATTAAATATTTTACATTTTTAGTTCATGGCTTTTTAAAAATGGATTTTGTCAATGAGCTTGTTATGTTTCCAGTTGACCATATTCATGTCCCACATAAAAGCCATAATAAGGGTCAGTTTCTTATCATAAAGTAATTTGGATACTAAATATTCTGGGATCACACTGTCAACTATCTATATATTTGCTATAAATGGTAAGTTTTATCTTCAAAATCTATAAGCTCATTATGAAGCGACTCAATTTTCCACTGCAATCAAGCAGGTCCACAGTCTCTGTACTCTGGGATACATTGGACACCTCTTTACATTTACCTCTTACTAGAGATTCCTATTTTCTTTATAAAATATGGTGGGCATAAAATGCCACTGGACTGGTATGTTTCTGAGAACAAACGTCAGTTCATAAGGTAATATGAACAGTGTGAAGGAGGTCCTCCTTTTGTTTACTAGGACACTATGGAAACCCCTCCATATTACAGCATAGACCCAAAACCTAATCGAATATGTGTTTTTTTTTGTCTTTTAAATCTCTGTTAAAATATTTCTTTGTTGAAATACTGTATATTCTATATGGGTTGTAGGATCGATACTAGGGCCATGATGCACAGTACACCCAACAATATCAATAAAATGGCTTCAAATATGGATGCTGTTTTTTTTTTGCTTTGTAACAGCTTGATAATATTTTCTCTATCCATGCCTTTCAGTACCAAACCTTGGCAAAGAAAGAGATGGGATTTGCAGAAGTTGGGGTCAATACAATTTTGAAACATTTGATGGTATCTACTTTTATTTTCCGGGAAACTGCTCCTACATATTTGCCAGAGATTGCAGTAACCCTGTGCCTTTGTATACCATATGGGTAAGTAAGTTCAAGTTTGAAATTAAGTAGCAAAAAGAGGACAAAGTGAAGTTTACCTGTTTCTTTTTTTGATATGTACAGCTTATTCTTCACTGGTAATGATCACATTGGAGAGCTTTCATTTCCTTGAAATTTTGGCAAAAATCAACATATTTCATTAATGTTTTGCTATTTTGAATGAAATGCATTGGAGTTGGGAGGGTTGTAATTAGGTGGTTTATGGAGTTTGTAAGAGTGCAATAGATTTTCTTTTTTCAGGGAGGGCAAAGTACAGTTACATCGCATAAACCATACACAGTATTCCCAATTCAGGGTTATCAAAATGAAACATACGTAACTCATGTCAACCTTAAAATTTCCTGATTCCCAGAGAGGGATGTAAAACTATTCAAAATATTTATTTAGATGGAGCTCCGAACCGCTCCCTCCCTTTAATTTTAAGCATTCCGAGGAACTTACTAGAAGTGAAATAGCTCAGAAAAGAAAGTGAGAGGAAAAGGAAGTGGAGTAGGGGCAGGGCAGGAAAGATTGAAAAAAAAAGGGAAAAGGAAGAGCGGATAAAAAAGGACAGGGTGGAGGGAAAAAGGGGGAGTATGACCCAGGTGGCGGTGGACCCTGGTTGGAGTAGCGTACATACTAGGGATTTTATTGTTGTCCCTACTATGAGCTGAGTAAGGACAGTCCCTCATCAGATAATATGAATAAGTTCCATAGTCTCCACATTTTGGAGTTCTTTTCATATTGATTTTGTGCTGTAAGGATCAAATCCTCCATTTTATTTATTTCTTCGACTTTGCGTAGCCAACAGCCGATAGTGGGTGGTGTCTGTTTCTTCCAAAGCGAGGGGATGCAGAATTTGGCAGCATTTAACAAATGGCGCACTATTGATTTACAATATTGTTTTGTTAGGATTGTGGTAACGTGGAATAAGAAAAAAGCCGGATCATCCGGGATCTCAAGTTCCGTGAATTTCTGGGTGACAGTACGTACCATCTTATAAATGCTTCAATCTAGGGCAGGACCAGAAGATATGCAGTAGTGTGCCTCTGTCTGTCTGGCATCTCCAGCAACGATCTGTGGTGTCTGGGTAGCATATGTGTAGTCACTGGGGTGTGTAGTACCACCTAGTAAGGATTTTATAGTTAGTTTCTTGGAGTTTGGTACATATAGATGATTGTAAGGAGAATTTGAAGATATTTTGTTGTTGGGTGGTGACATTACATACTGTCATCCAAAAATGCTTCAATCTAGGGCAGGACCAGGAGATATGCAGTAGTGTGCCTCTGTCTGTCTGGCATCTCCAACAATGATCTGTGGTGTCTGGGTAGCACACGTGTAGCCATTGGCGTGTGTAGCACCACCTAGTAAGGATTTTATAGTTAGTTTCTTGGAGTTTGGTACATATAGATGATTGTAAGGAGAATTTGAAGATATTTTGTTGTTGGGCGGTGACATTACATACTGTCATCCAAAAATGCTTCAATCTAGGGCAGGACCAGAAGATATGCAGTAGTGTGCCTCTGTCTGTCTGACATCTCCAGCAATGATCTGTGGTGTCTGGGTAGCATATGTGTAGCCACTGGGGTGTGTAGTACCACCTAGTAAGGATTTTATAGTTAGTTTCTTGGAGTTTGGTACATATAGATGATTGTATGGAGAATTTGAAGATATTTTGTTGTTGGGCGGTGTCATTACATACTGTCATCCAAAAATGCTTCAATCTAGGGCAGGACCAGAAGATATGCAGTAGTGTGCCTCTGTCTGGCTTCTCCAGCAATGATCTGTGGTGTCTGGGTAGCATATGTGTAGCCACTGGGGTGTGTAGCACCACCTAGTAAGGATTTTATAGTTAGTTTCTTGGAGTTTGGTACATATAGATGATTGTAAGGAGAATTTGAAGATATTTTGTTGTTGGGTGGTGACATTACATACTGTCATCCAGAAATGCTTCAATCTAGGGCAGGACCAGAAGATATGCAGTAGTGTGCCTCTGTCTGTCTGGCATCTCCAGCAATGATCGGTGGTGTCTGGGTAGCATATGTGTAGCCACTGGGGTGTGCAGTACCACCTAGTAAGGATTTTATAGTTAGTGTCTTGGAGTTTGGTACATATAGATGATTGTAAGGAGAATTTGAAGATATTTTGTTGTTGGGCGGTGACATTACATACTGTTATCCAAAAATGCTTCAATCTAGGGCAGGACCAGGAGATATGCAGTAGTGTGCCTCTGTCTGTCTGGCATCTCCAGCAATGATCTGTGGTGTCTGGGTAGCATATGTGTAGCCACTGGGGTGTGTAGTACCACCTAGTAAGGATTTTATAGTTAGTTTCTTGGAGTTTGGTACATATAGATGATTGTATGGAGAATTTGAAGATATTTTGTTGTTGGGCGGTGTCATTACATACTGTCATCCAAAAATGCTTCAATCTAGGGCAGGACCAGAAGATATGCAGTAGTGTGCCTCTGTCTGGCTTCTCCAGCAATGATCTGTGGTGTCTGGGTAGCATATGTGTAGCCACTGGGGTGTGTAGCACCACCTAGTAAGGATTTTATAGTTAGTGTCTTGGAGTTTGGTACATATAGATGGTTGTAAGGAGAATTTGAAGATATCTTGTTGTTGGGCGGTGACATAACATACTGTCATCCAAAAATGCTTCAATCTAGGGCAGGACCAGAAGATATGCAGTAGTGTGCCTCTGTCTGTCTGGCATCTCCAGCAACGATCTGTGGTGTCTGGGTAGCATATGTGCAGCCATTGGCGTGTGTAGCACCATCTAGTAAGGATTTTATAGTTAGTGTCCTGGAGTTTGGTACATATAGATGATTTTAAGGAGAATTTAAAGATATTCCGTTGTTGGGCGGTCGTGAAGGAACGATACAGATCCTCTTCCCATTTTTGCAGAAATGGAAGTTGGGGCTGCTCTGTGGGAGTATTAAGTAGGGCATATGTTTTAGACAACACATCTGTTTACTGTACCTCATCTGAGCAATGCTCGTGATTATGAGCATATCATATTGGGTTGGGGAGAGAGTGTAGAAAGTGGTGCAATTGTATTGCTTTCCAAAAGGGAAGTCAGAACCGGCCAGGGTTTCTCGTCAATAGTGCTAAGGAGGGTCAGCGATCCATCGCCACAAAGTGAGAGGTGCAAACTTGCCCCTCTTGTAGAAGAGTCTGAAATGAAGCTGTCCCAAGCCCAGGTGGAAACGCCAGATTTCCTAGAATAGGGAACAGCGGGGAGTCTCATGTGGAGACAGAGGTGGAGAAGACGATCTTAAAACCTATGCATAATGAGATACCCAGTGTAGGATGTGTTTTCAGTGAAGGCAGCAGGTTATCATAGCACCACAGGGCACCTTGTAAGGGAATACTGGATTCTGCTTGTTCCAATTGAGCCCATAGTTTACCTTTAGAATGCCGACACCAATCTATGATTCTGCCCAAGTGCACAGCCTGTTTCGCACGTCTGGTAGGGCTAGTCCAGCATAATTTTTAGGTAGTGTAAGAATTCGCAGAGAGAGTCGAGGCCTGGAGTTTGCCCAGACAAATTTGATAAAAATGGCGTGCACCTGCTTGAAGTAGTGTACAGGTATCTGTATGGGCAAAGCCTGAAACAGATACAAGAGTGCAATCGATTTTAAATGTCTCCCGAGGTTCTGGAAACTCCACTTATCCTTGACCTGTTTTTATAATAAAACAAGCTTTTCATATTTTTTCACAGAAAGAAAACAGTAAAAAAAGTAAAATACATCTAAAAGTGCCAGAAAAAAACCCCCATATATACAAAGAATAAATGAAATAAAAAAAAACTATTCTAAATACACAATAAAAAACACCCTCTCAATAAAAAAAAAGGGCAAATGATTTTTTCCAAGGAAATTTTATCTAACCAGCTCAATTAGAGAAGTTCAAAGTTTCTACTTTAGTAAAATTTCACAGATGGCAAAATCTGTGATTTGCTCATCCCTCACTTTCACAAGGCTGCCGTACTAAAGTAGTGTAAGGGCCGGTTCACGCTGAGGCGATCAGATTTTGGGGCGACTTTGCTAGGCGATTTGAAAAGGCGAATTGGCGCGATTGCGGCGCAATGTTGGGCAATTTTAGGCGATTTCAGGCGATTTTAGGCGATTTCAGGCGATTTCAACACGAGTACCTGGGACATAAGGTGTGTGTCTTCTGGCAAAATTATGTTCTTCTTCCTGGAAAGTCGCTTCTTCATAGACAGGGATCCGACTTGGAAGCGAACTTCCATTGACTTCTATGGCTCAATTCGCCTAGAAGCCACTTGAAAATAGTACAGGAACCTTTTTTGGAATCGCTTTGGACTTGAGTAGCTCATATTAAGACGGCTCCATTCATTCCAATGGGATTTCTGATGTCAGGCGATTTGAGGCGAATTGGGGCGACACAAGCCTAGGATCGCCTCAGTGTGAACCGGCCCTTATATGTTACTCCGTTCCCTTTAGGCCTCATACACACGGGCGTTTTATAATAAATAAGCAAAACGCCAGGTCCGACGTTTTTTAAAAAATCGGCGTTTATTGCGGCGTTTTGCATCGGCGTTAGCGAGCATTAGTGAGCGTCGGCGTCAATAGGCATTTTTTTTTTTAAAAATCAGTCCTCTGCTATTTTTCAACCTAAAAACGCCGGCGTCAAAAAACGCTTGTTAACGCCGGTACAGCGTTAGCAAGCGTTAGTGAGCGTTTTGCCAATTGGCGTCAAAAAACGCCAAAACGCTACAGCTACAGAACGCGATGGTCCCGCGTACTAAAAACAGCTCACTAACGCCGACGCCCTCTACTGCTCACTAACGCCGGCGTTTTTAGAAGGCCATTGAATAACATGGAGAGCTGCAAAAAACGCCTACAAACGCCGGCGTGCAAAACACCAGTGTGTATGAGGCCTTAAAGTTGGCCTGTTATTTTAATCCACACATATTAACAAATCACAATATTATTTAAAGTAAAAAAAAAGTATTTCCTACTTACCATGGTTAAAACAACTTATTCCCAGCTCCCGGCCTAGGCAGGGTGGGTCACATGATCTCTGGCTACCAATCATTACTACAAAAAGTCAATTGTTTGCAATTATCAATGAAATATAAATAAAAAAAATGCTGTTCTTGTGTACATCCCGAAATTCCCTTTAAATTATTATTTTTTTTTATTAGGTTCACAACAGCCCTATTTGTGAGGGTTCTGTTTATACTTGTAAAAGATCAATCAGTATGTTTTTCTCAAGCCAAGAGGAGATCACAGTTTCTGGTTACGAAGTGAGGAAAGGAGGTGTAAGGTAAGAAAGCATTTCATTACGGTGGTATTAAACTCCAAACCAAAAATGTTATATTTTGCAGCTTATCAATCATTAAATGTGGTGGCTGCATTTGTTTTCTTTTTTTTAGGCTTTTTTCCTTATGTGTTTTCACCTGGTGATCTGGCCAATAACACACCTCCTGTATTGGAGTGCCTCCACTCTGGTTGAAGGAGCACAGGGGCACCTTTGGACAGCAGCATTGTCAGTCTGGGGGGAGGGGACTGTAGATTTAGATACGCTAACAAATTGAAGCCAAACTCCAGCTCAACACTGCAATTACACAAGCAGTTACAGCAACATATTTTTTTTTTATCTTTTGGGATAAAGGATATATATATATATATATATATATATATATATATATATATATATATATATATATATATCTATCTATCTATAAATAAATATATATATATATATATATATATATGTATGTATATATAAAAGGTGATCATTGTAAGCACCCGTGTCAGTGGTAAATTGTTCTTCTTAACACTCTAATTGATACTTTGGCAGGAGAGCTTTTTCTGTTGAAAAACAACACATTTACTGGCTGGATCTCCAGGTGAAAATAAAAGAAATAAAGCCTTAAAAAGAAAACGAATGCAGCCACCATATCTAAAAATTGTTAAGCTGCAATATTATACATGCTTGCTTTTGGGTTAATATCGCTTTAACCACTTAAGGACCGGAAGGATTTACCCACTTCCTGACCAGGCCATTTTCTGCGAAAAGGCACTGCGTCGCTTTAACTGACAATTGCGTGGTCGTGCGTCAATGTACCCAAACAAAATTGACGTCTTTTTCCCCCACAAATAGAGCTTTCTTTTGGTGGCATTTGATCACCTCTGTGGGTTTTTTTTTTTTTGCAATATAAACAAAAAAAGACTTACATTTTTGAAAAAAAATCTATTTTTTTATTTTTTGCTATGATAAATAGCCAAAAAAATGTAAAAAAACCCCCAAATTTCTTCTTCAGTTTAGACCAATATGTATTCTTCTACATATTTTTTGTAAAAAAACATCCCAGTAAGCGTATATTGATTGGTTTGCATAAACGTTATAGGGGTTGATTTACTAAAGCTGAAAAGTGCAAAATCTGGTGCAGTTCTACACAGAAACCAATCAGCTTCCAGGTTTCTTTGTCAGAGCTTAATTGAACAAGCTGAAGTGAGATGCTGATTGGCTAGCATTTGCAGCTGCACCAGATTTTGCATTCTCCAGCTTTAGTAAATCAACCCCATAGAGTCTACAAAATAAGGGATAGATTTATAGCATTTTTATTATTATTATTTTTTTTTTACTAGTAATGGTGGCGATCAGCAATTTTTAGCGGGAGCGCAACATTGCGGCCGACAGATCGGACAATTTTGACACTTTTTTGGGACCAATAATATTTATACAGCGATCAGTGCTATAAAAATACAATGATTACTGTATAAATGTCATTGGCAGGAAAAGGGTTAACACTAGGGGGCGATCAAGGGGTTAAATGTGTTCCCTGCTAGGTGTTTCTAACTGTATGGGGGCTGGGCTGACTGGGGGAGGGGAGAAATCGGTGTTCCCGATTACTGGAAACAGACAATCTTGCTCAACTCCCCTGACAGGACAGACATCTGCTTTATTTACACTTGCAGATCCCTGTTCTGCCTGTCTCTGGAGCGATCGCGGGTGGCCGGTGGACATTGAGTTCGCCCCACCTACTGATTAGCTGCCCCGCTTGGCAGTGGGTGCGCGTGTGCCCACAGTGGCTCGTTCCCGCACTGACGTACAATGATGGCGATTCGCGGGAATGAGCCACATTGCCACAGTAAAATGATGGCGGGCCGTTGTTAAGTGGTTAAACAGCCATTTCCCCTTAGGGCTCATGCACACGGGATGTTTTTACAACTGCTGTTAGGGTCGTTTGACAATTTTTTAGCTGCCTTTAAACGCCCCTCCATGCTAGCCTATGTGTCCATGCACACATAAACTTTCAGAGGCGTTTGGAGGCATAGGCGTTTAGGGGCAGTAGAACAAAAAACCACAGCCTGTGCTTCCAGGAGCAGAAGCTGTTGAGCTGTAAAAAATTGCTGCTAAACACTGTAACAAGCATTTAGCCATATTTGGCATTTTTAGGTGTGTTTACATTATAGGGAGTGTTTTTACTGAGCAAATGCCAAAAAAACACTAATGCCAAAAACGGGGAAAAACGGCCATAAATGCTATTTCAGCCGCGTTTTTAACATTGCTTTTTCCTGGCAGCAGCGCTGGTGTTTTTTAAACGTCCTCAGGTACATGAGGCTGGATTCACACCAGTCCGATGCCTGTGAGACGGACAGGAGCTGCTGTTCAGCGTCTCCTGTCCGATCTCGCAGCGCATCGGCTGAAAAGGGAGGGAAGGGGGAGGTGCAGCGAGGAGGAGGAAAGATCCCCGTTCAATGCGGAACACATCTGCGTGTCAGATGCGTTCCCATTGAACATAATTGGCTGGCAATTCGCACCGCACTGCAAAGAAAACGCACACATTTTCTAGCAATGTGGAGTGCAAATGCACTGCACAGATGTGAACTGGACACATTGAAAAGCATGTGTTTTCAAGTGTCCTGTGAATTGGATGCGGTGTAAGCCACACCCAATTCTCATAGGTGTGAACCCAGCCTAAGGCCTAAAACTTAAAAAAGTTTACAGGGCTACAGGTGACAATAAACAATAACCGTTACTTATTTGAAGAAATAGTGTTTTGTAGGTGCTTCTGATAAACTGGAAGCTACTTTACTTTCCTAGTATATATATTGTAAGCCTATATGCCATATAACAACGGGCATTGATGATATCTAGAAAAAATTAAAAATGTTATACTTTCCAGATGACATCACTGAAGTAAAAAGATATTTGATATTATTAATTGATTATTGATTATCTATTGATTTTTGATTGAAAAACAATTAACAAACAGCTCTAAACATCCCCTCTTTGGTTGTAATACTTTTCATTTAAAAAAATGAGGCATTAATCTGCCCAACTTTTCTTTCAGTTTGAAGTTGCTTGATTTGCATTGACATAAAGTAACCAAACCACATTACTGTATCATGCTTAATTACTACTGATGGGCTATTTCATGTCATTGCATGCCTGTTTTTCCCTATGTCGTAGTACTCTTATGGTAATAAGCAACACATGCATTGTTTAGATGGGGAAAATTAAAAGATGGTTTTGGCAAGTGTCTGTCTTTAAATGTGATTTTCTATTGTCTACTGCCAGGGTGATGTTGCCACAGACAGTGGAAAATGTATTTATTGAGAGACTAGCTGACTATATACTAGTAAAGACTACCTTTGGATTTTCTCTTGCCTGGGATGGAGGATCTGGAATTTATATCAAGCTGGCAGAAGATCATAAAGGGAAACCTTGTGGCCTCTGTGGAAACTTTAATGGCAACTGGACAGATGACCTTAGAGTACAACACAGTAAGCAATACGTTCATTGTAGCGTCTTCTCACACAGGCTGCATATTCCTTCAAAAACCTTGTATTGATTGTGTGGTTGGGTTGGACCTTAGATGTTCCAACAATTTGATCTTCATTCCAAAATATTAGACTGTGTTCTTATCCACTTAGGAGTTTTGGGCATTTCCACTCATTTCTGCATGTTCTAGTACCTTCTATTGCAGTGGTTCTCAACTCCTGTCCTTGGGACCCACCAACAGGCCAGATTTTAAGTATTACCTTGGGGAGATGCAGACTAGAATACTGCCAATTACTGAGCAGTAAATTATATTACCTGTGATGTATTTCAGTTATTCTGCAAACCTG
Organism: Glandirana rugosa; assembly: GCA_018402905.1. Taxonomy (NCBI): domain Eukaryota; kingdom Metazoa; phylum Chordata; class Amphibia; order Anura; family Ranidae; genus Glandirana; species Glandirana rugosa. Next base: position 1,225,605 of record BLSH010461616.1, read on the forward strand.
ACCTGTTAGTGGGTCCCGAGGACAGGAGCTGAGAACCACTGTTCTATTGTATTCCCCATACTATAAAATGAAAGAAATGTCCAGCAAGTACAGTGGGAACCTTTCATAATGACCAAAACCATTCAGACCCAGGAATTCAAGATCAGAGAACTTGTCACTACAGCACCAAAGAAACAGAAGAAAGCGTCAGGTGGTTTAACATTTCAGGAGTTACATAAACTGAAATAACAGTTTGAATAAACTAACCTGTTAATATAAAAATATGTCATGCGTTCACGTTTTAGTTCTTCAAATTTTTCAGTTTTATTTATTGGAATGAGTACAGTTTTTATGTCATGTAATTATTGAAAGCTTAGGCAGTGTCTTTGTGTGTTTATGAGCTAATTTGTAATATGAATTTGGAAAGCTATTAGCGTTGGTTGAGGTCCAAAATGGTTAGTTTATCCAATACCGATATTACGCGTGTAGGAAAAGTCTTATACAGTAGTTTGGGTTATCACTCTTATATACTGTATTATGGGTACACTATGGCAAAATCTCCTTTCAATAGCTACCAGTTCTTTTCTTGTGCACATTAGACACTCACTACTTCTTGTATAGTATAAGCTTCCTCAATACTCCCTTTGTAATAGCTGCAGTAAGTATGTAGGGCCAAAAACTTAAAGTTAACCTTGGCTTGCATTAAACTATCTACACTGCTAAAATGACCGTAACGTATTTACCCAGGGATACCTGTACATTTGAATATGCCCTCAGTAGCCCAAAAACCCAGGGAACTCAGTTTTCTAAACCTCAGCTTCAACTTGGAATGGTGCCTAGCTGAATGCCTTGGGTTTCTATGCTCATAAAGAATCTAAATGAATGTGCAGGCACCTCTAGGTACCTTCCTTACAGTCATGCTAGTGGTTTAGCAGGTTTTAAAGTTTTATTTCTCACATGTGCTTGTTTTGGCATACTTTATATTATATCTGTATATTCATCCTGGGATGCATACTGTATTACCTATATTGAGCAGGAACTACTATATGTATTATGTATATTGTGTGTGCTGTTTAGACAGAGACTGATATTCATAGATAGTGAATAATATTATATCTCAATATTTAGTATTTCTGTATGGATTTTGAAAAGTAATTATGGAATGGTATGCTAAATTATAGCTGTTGTGAGATGAATATGTGTACTCCCATGGCTGACCTTGTTCTGAAACTGCTAGCTGCTTGGTTGCCTCAGTACATTTTGGGCCACAGAAAATAGCATGTAATATCTGAAGTCCTGAGCTGCATACCAAATGGTAGCCATCCTGTTTGTTTCATGGCAGGTTTAATTTTACATAATATGTAGTTCTATGCAAATGTGTATTGATTTGTGTATTTTTTATTAATCGGGATGGTTTGATACCCAGGAACTAGAAATGTTCCTATCCTTATAGTTTCTAAAGTCTGGACTAGTGTTGATTGGTCATAAAAACACAAATTTGTTCCCCAAAACTGTGCAAAGATAACATTGGTTTCACATATCAGTGTCATGCATCACTCTGGGAGCCTGCAGGGGGAATTCTTGTTGCAGGAAGGTGAAACGTTTCTGGTTGGTGGGCTGTGCAATTGAGCAAAATCCTTTTGAGCCTGTTCTGGTTTATAAGCTTGCCTGCTTATCTTGCTTACAATGGGCTATATGCTGCAGATGAGCATTGGTGAGCAGAGGTCCTCTCTGGCTTTGTTTTGGACTTACTGTAGTAATGGTTTACCATACTGTATGTCCTGTTTGCTAGGCGATGTGATGTCTTAAATGAAAAAGAACAAAAGCTTCCCCGCACACACATAGCCAGGCAAGTGCTCTTGTTAAGTGCATATCACATCTCAAGACAATCTGGACAATAAAGGCGAACAACACATCACATGGGAGTGTTTCAGTTCGGGTCATTCAGGGGGCCCTCTGTTCAGCACTCGCTGGTTGATAACATCAGTCCTGTGGACGGGTTTGCCACACTTGACAGCTGCTGGTATCCTCACATTCTAGAGTCAGCGCCCATCTCCTGAGCTGCAGCTTGGTTCATACTACAGCCTGGCCAGGCTTCTCTTGGAGGGCATATAGATGAAAATTGAGTAATCCAGCTGCCTCCCCCTCTGTGTACATGGACTATATGCCCTCATCCTTGACTAACTTTGTGAGTGCATATTTTACTTAATTTATTAAATTACGTGGTTTTGATATACCGCACTATGACCCTGTGCCCTAGGTTTCCTTGTGTTTACCTGACAATGTGTTGTAGCACAGGTCATAAACTTGCAGAAGAGGGACCATTCCATGAGCTGGATTGGATGCAGCTGCGAGCCAGCAGTTTTGCCAAGTTGCATTAAGGAGCTGAAGATATGGGTGATTTGGGAATATTTTTATTTCCACTCTGGTAGCTGTGCAAGAGTTGGGAAGGATGCTGCTGGGGTGGGTGTAGGAGAATTTTGCAGAGGTTCTAGCCTTCACTTTATTTCACTCAGAGTAGACCGATTACCCTTATCTTGTTATGGCGTACCATAAGGTAAAATTTAAAAAAAAAATAGAAGTGTACCTCAAAGTCACCTGACCTCCCAATATTGTAATAATATAAACTTAAAAAGGAGGAGCCACCAGTATAAATACAGTATAGAAATCTACAAAATGTTAAAAATCTGGCTATGGCTCTACTTCTCTGTTGTACGCTACAAGTGATACTATATAAATGGAACAACCAATAGACAGTTGAGCATATCATCCAATGAATGCCAATCACGTCTTTATTTTTCCATAACCTAACAATACAATACAACAAAAAAAAGTTTTTATCATATAGAGGCATGCACCTATATATAACACTGTAACTGGCCAATTATTTAAAAACAGAAAACAGCTGCAGCTGGTCTACTCTATACTACCCTTATATATCCTAAAAAATAGGTAGATGATTGGGGGCCCAAAAACATTAGCAACAATGTCCAAATCCTCCACATTAAATGAATCAATTGGGAGTGCACATAAGCTCTGTGTCTGTCACAGTGAAGGGATGAACATTGTTGTATTCCCTGGAATGGAAATTAAGTGGAAATTGAAGAAATTAGCAACCGTCCCATTAACATATACGTTAATAGAAGGATCTCTCTTTAAACACAAGCATTTATAAGGGGCTGGTCACCACCACATTCAAGAGAAAGGTCCATGAAGGTCATTATACTGGAAGACTCTGATAAGGAGAGGTGTGTGTTATTCACCACCCATTTTTTTATATGGCCAGAGTTCATAGTAATATGATGCAACTTTGGTCGCTCGCTCAAGGGCACTACACCACTTTCCATAGAATTACTAGTGTCCATCCACAATCAGCCCAAAAAGATGGTGCACATATTGTAATGAAACAGCTTGACCTCCGTGTACCACGAAAGCAGATACACCACCTATAGCCCAACTCTACAACATCTCCTTTAGGGGGGTGTTACCAGTCCCAGTGTATTATCCTGATCCATTCCCAGTCCTGTGTAGACATCCAGGGTGGAGAGGGGGGGGGGGGTCCAGCAGTGATGGATAGCCCAACTGTTTTTGCTGGTCAGGCCGGCTGCATCAGAGGCAAAAAGACATCAACTTACCCTTAGGCTCTGAGCTCTGTGACTTTCCTTCTGTTCACTAGAAGTGAGGCAGATGCAGCAGGAGAATGTTGTGGATGGGTGGTTGGAGATTTGGAAAGTGAGGAAGTGAGGAAGAAGAGTATTTTGCTGCTCACATATCTCACTGAGGTTCTCCGTTTACTGAGCTCTCAGGTGTGTTTCCTCATGAATATGATACCCATATGGCTGATACTTTTACCACATCTGATGCATTAAAAAAAGCTAGATACATTAAGAACACTGTTCCCTCCAGTGCTCCACAAGCTGCTTCTGCCCTGGCAGATGTTCTGTTCTTGGACAGAACTTTCCTCCTCTTTAATCAATAGCACCCATGGATGGTCTGCCACTTCATCATCCACCCCCTCCTCATCGATGTAATCCACTTTGCAGTAACCTACAACTGCTGAAAAATCACTGCCTTTTTGCTGCTCCCTGCCTGGTGTTCCCTGACTGCTATGTGGCTGAACCTTTTTCTCTCTCAGTGTGGCCACATCTCCCTGTTTCTAGATGCTGCAGTTCAATTACTGCCTTGATCTGCAAAACCTGCTTGCCCCCTGCTACCGCTACATGCAGAACCTCTTCCTCTCTCTTTAGGCCTGACTGACATTTATTTTACTGCTGGTCATATGCATATACAGTATGTGGCAGCATCAAGGGGGCTTTAATGATGAGCTGCCGCATACTGTATATGTGTACAACTCTCATCCCTTGTTTGTACTGCAAGTGCTCTCATTCAGTGCGCCAAGCACAGTGACTTTGCTGTCGCTGAGAGCACCTGGTCACTGTTTATGATCACGTAAACACTTTTCAATCACAGTCAATCAGATGATTGGGAAGCCTATGTTATGTGTTAGGCCTTATGAACATTTAAAGACCTGTCTCCCGATGGATGGAAAGAGGTTAATGAAGGAGACTGCATACATATAAAGTCAGCTGTTAACAGAGGCTTCAGGAGGTGGTGGCTGGGGGGGGGGGGGGTTGGACCCCCGAGTGGCCCCCCAAAAAGCCCGGGTCTCGGGCATGCTGAAATCTATTATTAGTCCCGAGCGCTGGCCGGGGAATTGCCAGAGCCACCGCTAGAGGTCCGGGGCCGACAATGGCAATGGTCTCCGCTGCCGTTTTGCCGAAGACCAGCTCTCCTGGAGTCTGGTCACAATGCAGACTCATTGGGAGCCCTGAGCATGTCACATGCCACGTCGCCTGCCACCAGATGCCATCAGGTGTCCCCAGCAGAGTCCCTCCTTCCATCAGGTGTCCTCAGTGGAGTCCCTCCTTCCATCAGGTGTCCCCAGTGGAGTCCCTTCTTCCATCAGGTGTCCCCAGCGGAGTCCCTCCTTACATCAAGTGTCCCCAGCGGAGTCCCTCCTTACATCACAGGTGCCCCCAGCCAGCGGAGTCCCTCCTTACAACACAAGTGCCCCCAGCCAGAGAAGTCCCTCCTTGCAGGGAACAAACAAGAGGCGGAGCCGGCTGGGTGGCTGCCAATAGAAATGGAGCTGCCACCAACCCCTGCCCCCTTTCCCACAGCAGGCCACAGACTGGCAGCAGGGGGGGTTGGCGGCAGCTCCATTTCTATTGGCAGCCACCCGACCGGCCCCGCCTCTTGTTTGTTCCCTGCAAGGGGGGACTTCTCTGGCTGGGGGCACTTGTGTTGTAAGGAAGGACTCCACTGGCTGGGGGCACCTGTGATGTTAAGAGGGACTCCGCTGGGGACACCTGATGTAAGGAGGGACTCCGCTGGGGACACCTGATGGAAGAAGGGACTCCGCTGGGGACCCCTGATGGAAGGAGGGACTCCAGTGGGGACACCTGATGGAAGGAGGGACTCCGCTGAGGACACCTGATGGAAGGAGGGACTCTGCTGGGGACACCTGATGGCATCTGGTGGCAGGCGACGTGGCATGTGACATGCTCAGGGCTCCTAATGAGTCTGCATTATGGTGAGTTGAATGATTTCATTTTATATTACAATGTAATAATAGAAATAATGTGGTTCGATCATACTGACGCCATAACAACCATGGTGCCAGGATGATTGAAGCGCTAACACCAGGTGTTTGGAGTATCTTTATCTGCTGATTGTTAAATTTTCTGGAATACACATATTGCTATTGTGGTGTAGGATCTGGGCCTGCTGTCCCTCCATCCCTCTTTCTTTGCTTTCTTCTCTTCTCTCTCCTTCCCTCCCCATCTTTCTTCCTTCCTCCATCCCTCGTTCATCTCAGACTCAAACCACACCCCCTTTGAGCCACGCCCCTTCAAGACACACACACTATTTGGTGTAAACCACGCCCATATTTACCACACTTCACACGCTGCATTTCTTCGGGCTAAAGCCCCTGGTCTTTTTCCCCCCTAGCAACGCCCCTGGCTGTTACAATTGCATCAATAAATATGCGGTGCTTTAGTATTCTGTAATGTGCTGCAAATAAAGGCAGAGTTTCCTGTGTTAGCAACAAATTCAGACTGCATATCCCAGTAAAAAAAGAAAAACCTTAACAACAGAAATTGAAAATAATATACTTATCTGAAATACTAAACCCCAACCACCATTTTTTTAAACCTAGAAGAATATTCTTAAAAATGGATAGACATGAAATAGGAAAACAAATTAAAATTGTAATAAAACAAAATAAAAAACACTGCAGGGGAGCATCAATTAAACAGCAACTACAGTTGTTGTGGACACACACAAAATAGTAGTCATAAAAAAGAACTTAAATGTTCCTGTAGTGTTTAGATTGGTTTGTGGCTACTACTTTTACTGGTCAATTCAGACCTATTACAGCCTGATGAAAAATCAGGTATAGCCACCAAAACTACCTAAAAATGCATCTTTTTTTCAAGAGAAGAGGCAAATAAAAAACAACACAAAAGAATGAAAAAGCCTAAGTACCATATACAGTATCTCACAAAAGTGAGTACACCCCTCACATTTTTGTAAATATTTTATTATATCTTTTCATGTGACAACACTGAAGAAATTACACTTTGCTACAATGTAAAGTAGTGAGTGTACAGCTTGTATAACAGTGTAAATTTGCTGTCCCCTCAAAATAACTCAACACACAGCCATTAATGTCTAATCCACTGGCAACAAAAGTGAGTACACCCCTAAGTGAAAATGTCCAAATTGGGCCCAAAGTGTCAATATTTTGGGCAGTGGTCATCTTGGAGGTGTGTTTGGGGTCGTTATGTTGGAATACTGCCCTGCGGCCCAGTCTCCGAAGGGAGAGGATCATGCTCTGCTTCAGTATTTCACAGTACATGTTGGGATTCATGGTTCCCTCAATGAACTGTAGCTCCCGAGTGCTGGCAACACTCATGCAGCCCCAGACCATGACACTCCCACCACCATGCTTGACTGTAGGAAAGACACACTCCTCACCTGGTTGCTGCCACACACGCTTGACACCATCTGAACCAAATAAGTTTATCTTGGCCTCATCAGACCACAGGAGATGGTTCCAGTAATCCATGTCCTTAGTCTGCTTGTCTTCAGCAAACTGTTTGCGGGCTTTCTTATGCATCATCTTTAGAAGAGACTTCCTTCTGGGACGACAGCCATGCAGACCAATTTGATGAAGTGTGGGACATATGGTCTTAGCACTGAAAGGCTGACCCCCTACCCCTTCATCCTCTGCAGCAATGTTGGCAGCACTCATACGTCTATTTCACAAAAACAACCTCGGGATATGACGCTGAGCACATGCACTCAACTTTGGTCGACCATGGCAAGGCCTGTTCCGAGTAGAACCTATAGTGTTTTTTTCAGATCCTCAGAGAGTTCTTTGCTATGAGGTGCCATGTTAAACTTCCAGTTGAGAGAGTGAGAGCGATAACACCAAATTTAACACACCTGCCCCCCATTCACACCCGAGACCTTGTAACATGACACCTGGGAGGAAAAAAGGCTAATTGGGCCCAATTTTGACATTTTCAGTTATGGGTGTACTCACTTTTGTTGCCAGCGTTTTAGACATTCATGGATGTGTGTTGAGTTATTTTGAGGGACAACAAATTTACACTGTTATACAAGCTGCACACTCACTACTTTACATTGTAGCAAAGTGTCATTTCTTCAGTGTTGTCACATGAAAAGATACAATAAAATATTTACAGAAATGTGAGGGGTGTACTCACTTTTGTGAGATACTGTATATGCAAAATAAGCTAAAACCCTAAAATAACACCAACCCATTTTTTAAACTAATGTAGCAAAACAAAAAAAAGTTTGCTATGGTTATGACAGCAGAGATCACTGACCTCAAATCAACCAAAAAATAAAAAGACACACAGCTTCCAGTAATTAGAACAAAAAAGAAGCAGCAATGGGGTTGATTGCTCGATAAGCTAGCAATCAGAATTAAATTACAGTTTCCTAACTGACCCTAATCTCTCGCTCTGCAGTTTGCCAGCTTTCCCTACAACAGTTTTTAATTCTCTTACACTATGGCTGCTCCTTGCCCCCCTTTTATAGTAATGGGACTGGCTTATCAAAAAGCACCATAATTTGCTCTTTTCCTGCTGGCAATAGTTCAAAGGCCACACATTATGGTTTAAAAAAAACAATCTCCTAGGTGTATCTGCACCATAGGTGTGCGGAGCCTATTGCATTAGGGTGTGCACCACAAGAGATCAGTGTCAGTAGTTTATTTTTATTTTTACAATTTTTTAAAATTATTTTTTACAATATTATATATATTTTTTTTTTACAATTTATTTTGTTGGGGGGGCTTTGGTGAAATATCAGGGGTCTAACCAGACCCCTGATATCTCACTATTGAGACAGAGAAAGAGGCTGAGGACAGAGATTCCCTAGTCCCTTCTCTGCAGCCAGGCAGCAGGGAGAATCTGCACAGTACAGGGTGATTAGGGTGTGCCCAGGCACACCTGCCACCCTATGTGCGCACGCCTATGATCTGCACACAATATTGCTGTGACCACTAATTTTGAACCCATGGTTTTGGTGCAGTTTCAATTGGAATAATTTTAGATAGAATTGTGGAAAGGAGTATGGCAATCTTGGTCTAGAAGAAACCTCTGCAAGATTACCAAATCTTCACTTCATTGCCAACTTCTGAATATGCACAGAACCATGACTCACATTTGGGAAACCCTGGTAGAATCTTGGTAGTGACTCTGTGAAACCTATAAAAGATCTTGACAGACAATTATTAAAATAAGGTTAAATCACACCCTATCTAAGTCCATCAACACTATTGTTTATATTCTGCTCTAGGTTAACCATAGGGGCAGATTCAGTTTGAACACGAGTAACCACAGCCAGGGGCGTTGCTAGGTCTACAAAAGATCTGAGGCTAGAACCCATAGCAGTGAAGTAAGGAAAGTGACATGCTTGGGCGGGCATACACATGTATAGAATATGCGGCTGCGGACATAGTACAGATGTCAGAGGCTGCAGACATGGTACAGGATGTCAGAGGCTGGGAACATGGTACAGGACGTCAGAGGCTAGGAACAGGACAGAGGCTGGGGACATGGTACAGAACATCATGGGCAAGGGACATGGTACAGGACAGAGGCTGGGGACATGGTACAGGACAGAGGCTGGGGACATGGTACAGGACAGATACTGGGGACATGGTTACCCAGCATACCATGCATGAGAAACAGTACTGTGAATACATGTAAAACATACCTCTCAACTTTTGAAGTTGAGAATGAGGAATATGCCAGGGAGATAATGACCTGTGGTGCACGTAGCGTGCCACAAAAATGGGTGTGACCAAACATGATAGTGGGAGGGGCTTAATGGCAGTGGCAGAAAGACTGCGGATGGACTACAGGAGATAATCAGAGACTGCGGATGGACTACAGGAGATAATCAGAGACTGTGGATGGACTACAGGAGATAACCAGAGACTGCAGATGGAATATAGGAGATAACCAGAGACTGCGGATGGAATACAGGAGATAACCAGAGACTGTGGATGGACTACAGGAGATAACAAGAGACTGCAGATGGAATACAGGAGATATTCAGAGACTGTGGATGAACTACCCTTATCTTAGGGTCCCTACTCCCCTCTTAGATCAGTGACCCCCTGCGGATTCTTTTCAGAAGATCGCAGGACAGTCTGACAGTGGTGTGGAGCTGTCATGCACTGACCTTAACTTTCTGGTGCATTTCAGGGCACCGAGGGTAGGAATTGGTCTTCTCCTGCCGCTCTCTGCAAAAAAGGAGCCTTTTTGTCATTGAGCCCAGCTGAGAGACCACTCCGCCCCCCGCCCTGCCTAAAACAAGCCGAGATGAGATGTCAGCAGAGCCCCCACCTGAGCTGTGATGGGAGCGGCCCGCTCCCCACCTGACCCGAGATGTCAGCCGCCCGCCCCGCCCCCTGCCCAAGCTGAGCCGAGATCTAAGACGGCCTGGAGAGAGGAGGGGGGAGCAGGGAGGATGACAGCGGCAGCGGCTGGATCCACACAGGAGCTTGCCTTGTTCCTGTCCATTGACAATTATGGACCGGATGGGGACGAGTGCAAAGCTCCCTTTTTTCACAGCCATAACTCTGACGTCCATGCCCGGTAAAAGACTCAGGGCTATGGGCCCCAGATTCGGGGCTATAGCCCCAAAAGCCACCCCCTAGCGACACCCCTAACCACAATATACTATCATACTGTAAGAACCGATTTACACATAGGCGATACGACTTCAGGGGCGACTTTGCCAGACAACTTTGAGGCAACTTCAAGGCAACTTCAAACTCGACTATGCCAGCCGACTTTGCCTGTGGCCAATCAGAGAAGGGAGGGAGGGGGTTGCCTGGGTAATTTGTGGGGAGTACCTTGGTAAATTCTTTTTCCTGTAAAGTCGCTTCAATATAGATGAGGATCCGACTTGGAGGTGACTTCCATTGAATTCTATGGGCACACATCGGATAGAAGTCGCCTTGAGGTAGTACAGGACCTTTTTTTGAAGTCGGAGCGACTTCAGTAATGTACATTAAGATGGCTCTCATTGACTTCAATGGGATTTCTTATGTCAAGCGACTTGGGGCGACACAAGTTGGAGCGCAAGTCACTGCAGTGTGAACCGGCCCTGATACACACACTGTGATGCCATGCCATTTATATTGAATGACATCCTAATACTCTAAATTCATGTACCTCTAATGCAGCAGCGTTGCTATGCACCATAATGCACAGTGATACACTACCATGCATTGTGGCACATTGCATTGGGAAATTTAGTGCAAATCTTATTCTCGGTGCATGAGCAAATAAATGAATTGGCTTATTTCATGCAATGAATTTTAAAACTTGTCATAACACTTTTTAAAATGTGTTTGTGATCTCACTACAATGGACCAGATACGTCTGAATGGGCCCTAAAGGATAGTTTATTGATGCTCACAGGTTGATTCAGCTCTTAGTATTTACTGAATATGAAATGACACCATTTTGTAAAGGTGACTTATAGGCACATCATCTCCAGGGACAAGGACTGTTATATCTTGAACAAAAAAAGGAACAACCTACTTTAACCACTTGACAACTGGGCACTTAAACCCCCTTAACAACCAGACCAATTTTCAGCTTTCAGTGCTCTCACACTTTGAATGACAATTACTCAGTCATGCAACACTGCACCCATATGAAATTTGCGTCCTTTTTTTCACACAAATAGAGCTTTCTTTTGGTGGTATTTAATCATCTCTGGGTTTTTTATTTTTTGCGCTATAATTAAAAAAAGACCGAAAATTTTGTAAAAAAATGAATTTTTCTTCGTTTCTGTTATAAAATTTTGCAAATTAGTAATTTTTCTTCATAAATTTTGGCCAAAATTTATACTGCTACCTATCTTTGGTAAAAAAAAAAAAAATTAGTGTATATTATTTGGTCTTTGTGAAAGTTATAGAGTCTGCAAGCTATGGTGCCAATCACTGAAAATTGATCACACTTGATTTACTGACGGCCTATCTCATG
>BLSH010461616.1:1258522-1269935 GCA_018402905.1 Glandirana rugosa
CATGGCGTAACGCTCCCCTCGACGCCGAGGGAGGAAGGTAATGCCCTAGTGGAAACGATGAGCGCTACACGCCCCTCTCACCCCCTCCTCCCTCACTGACTCACTCCGTCTCTGTTCAGACCCACGGGCCGCAGGTTGACAGGGTGTGTGGTGTCGACCTTAGTATAGTGACAGGGGCGACCGACGTGAGTGATGACGAAGGAAGAGGAGAGGCTGTACATGTGTACGACCCTCCCTCCTGTTATAGGTACGATGTCAGTCGAGAACGGGACTCCATATATTCACTTCCTTCTAGTAAAAGTCTGCTATAACCCAAATCAAATCACCCCCCTAGCACCTATCCTCTAATCTCCCCCCTTATATACCTCAGGGCAAGAGCTGACTGTAGCATGGATATTGTCCTCCCTCCCAGCATGTGTACATGTCGGAGAGGAGAAGGAAGCAGTAGTGAGTGCAGCCAGCGGGGACAGTGATATGATTCCAGCTGTGGTGTGTGGGACAGTTGGACGCCGGGCACCCAGACTTGTCTCTGCCTCACTCAGTCACTCCCTCCTCCCCCACTCTCCCCGCACATCGCGAGTAGCAAAGGTGATCCCGTAATGGAAGGAGGGAGCCGCAGCTCCCCTCGCAATGCGGTACAGGTGTCAGTCTGACCCTGGTGTCACTCTCTGGCAGGTGTCACCCGGGTGCGGCCCGCACTCCCCGCACCCTCGTTACCGTAGCAACACCACTGCTCCCCTGTGTTCAGTTGGGGCCGGGGACAGAGCATGGACTTTTTTATTACTTTCGGTTTAAGGCAGATTAATCCGCCGCATCTCTCTTGGTCGGCTCCAGTGTAACTATATAGAACCGGCCTCCACAGGTATAGTGTGTTGCGGCGGTTTAATCCGCCAAAAGCCGAAATTGAAAAAATAGTCCGCGCTCTGTCCCCGGCCCCCCCCCCCCGCTAAACACAGGGCGCCCGGAGACATTTTCTTTTTAAATCGATACACAGCGGTCAGCGGGGGGATATGTTTATTGCTGGAAAATGGTATGGGAGTCCCTGCCTACTCTACCTCCATTGTTACTCTGTGTCAAAGCTGTGACCGGCCCACTGAGCCATCGGCCCACCGGGAAACTCCCGGTAGTCCCGGTGGCCAGTACAGGCCTGTAGTGAACGGAGCATCAGAAGATTCCTGCCATTATAATTCACACTGGCCTAAATCACTGCTGTAAATGTAGCCTTAGAGTGCCCCCACTCTAAATGAAGGAGCACAGGGTGCACAGCAGACAGTTGCATTGTCACTCTGGGGCAAAGGGAGTGTTAGATTTAGATACACTAACACATTGAAGCAAAACTCCATTTCACACTGCAGTTACACAAGCAGTAAGACCGCTTTCACACTGGGACCTTTTTCAGGTGCTTTAGCACTAAAAATAGTGCCTGTAAAGCGCCTGAAAAACTACCCCCAAAAAAGTCCTGCAAGCAGCAATTTTGGGGCGATGGGGGAGCGCTGTATACACCACTCCTCCACCGCCCCTGCCCATTGAATTGAATGGCTAGCACTTCCGAAGTGACTGAATACCGATTCGGAAGCGCCACGCGCCAGCGTTTTTAACCCCTTGTTAACCCCTTCTTAGGGGTTAAAAGTGCCCTGCTGCCGCCCAAATAGCAATGCCAAAGAGCTGCTATAACAGCGGTAAGGTAAAGCACCTCTAAAACTAGCAGTGCTTTTCCGCTACCGCAAAAACCAGTGCAGCTTTGCATGGTAGCCAATCAGCTTCTAACCTCAGCTTGTTCAATCAAGCTTTGACAATAAAACCTTGAAGCTGATTGGTTTCTGTGAGGAGCTGCACCAAACTTTGCACTTTCAAGCTTTAGTAAATAAACCCCTATAACTTTTGTGCAAACCAATCAACATACGCTTATTGCGATTTTATTTACCAAAAATATGTAGAAGAATACATATTGGCCTAAACTGAAGAATTATTTTTTTACAATTTTTTTTTGGGATATTTATTATAGCAAAAACTAAAAAATATTGTTTTTTTTTTCAAAATTGTCGCTCTTTTTTTGTTTATAGTGCAAAAAATAAAAAACACAGAGGTGATCAAATACCACCAAAAGCTCTTTTTGTGGGAAAAAGAGGTCATAAATTTTGTTTGGGTACAACGTCGCACGACCGTGCAATTGTCAGTTAAAGCGAAGCAGTGCCGTATTGCTAAAAATGCTCTGGTCAGGAAGTGAGTAAATCCTTCCGGGGCTGAAGTGATTAACATGCTTGAAAAAAGAAATAAAAGTTGCTTTAAAGGAATCTTTCCTAAGAGAAACATAGGGCTTCTACTGCAGGCCTCCTTCTGAAAGTGTTAATTGCCTGGGTTTTATGCTCATCTACTGGTTTTAGAACAAGTATAATGTTCCCAGTACAGGTTTATTCTATCACAGCTAGTTGCACATCATTGGTGCCCCTTTACTAAATAACCTTTTTCGTGTGGGATTTGCATATGAGACTATGGATTGTTAGGCATCCTAAATTATTGTATACCCTGTGTGTTTGACATTTTGCTAGGGTAAAATTTTTGGTTAGAAGATGATACATTTTATCAGTGTCAACTCACAGCCATTCTTCAAATGCCTTGCACATATCAGCACAAGAAGAAGCTTCTCTTACAACACAAGCAGGTGTGCTAATAAAGCACATCAATCCTCTGACTGGCAGGGAGCTCAGCAATTTACCACCAGGCAGATGAATGAAGCTTCTCAGCAGACAAGTCGTGCGCTGGACATTGTCGGAGTTGGGCAGTCTTAGAACATACAAGTTTTAGGATAAAGGCCAACTGAAGAACAACACTGAATCCAACAAGGAGTTCTTTGTGTGGCACTCCCAGACTAGAATTTGAGAAGTACTAGAATATTAGGATATACAGCAGGTATTTTTTTAGTATCCATTTGCGTACAAGCCTGAATAGAACATTTGGCATCTGTCTAAAACTGGTTATACAGTTTTAAATATTTTTTTAACAAAAATCTAAGAGATGATTCCTCCATCACACTCCTACTGTGCATATTGTGCTAGGGCAGCTGCAAGAATACTCATGCAATGACAGCATCTGATTGGATGCAGCCACTGTCTAGCCCAAAATTTTCTGTCCTGCTCCTCTTATTTTCCAACTGGGTGCAAGGGTACCTACAGGGCAACCCATGGGGCAAACTTTGGACGGTTCATCAGGAACTGGCCAAAATTCACATAGTGTATGGTCAGCTTTAGTGTACCTGGAAATCTAGGTATGGTTTTTCATGCATTGTTACGTTGGTCCAGTTTGGACCAATGTAAGCATACATAATCCATACCTGTGGGTCCACTGTGAAAGCAAAGAATGACTGTAGTAGTGACTGCAACTACAGTCAGGCGGTCTTCCAAGTCTTGTGCCAAGGGGATGTCCTTCTGTATAGTGAACACAGAACTTTGTTGACATGGTCGCCATTAACAGAATTCCTTGTATTTTTTCAATAAATATAAGGCATTTTGTGATTAGATGAGTTGGGAGGTGGTGCAGTGACATCACAATCACTGCCCCATCCAATCAGTGAACATCTTGTATTCAATGAAAAAATACAAGGTATTTTGTGAATGGCAGTCATGGAAAGTGAGTGACCCTCAAGTGTTTACTAGGCAGAAGCCACTCGGCACCAGACTCAGAAGACCATGGCAGTACTGTAGTAGCGCCGGAAACTACAGTGATTCTCTGCTTCCACAGCAGTCCCACAGGTATAGAATATCTGTACTTGCATTGTGCAAGCTGGGCTAATGTAACTATACAATAAAAAAACATAACTGGAGTTCAATTTTAAATGCACATATAATTTAGATTTACTAAGAGAAAAAGAATTCCAATATACTCACAAAAAGAAGCATGTGCAGGCACATAGAATTCATCCAGTAGAGGTGTTCACTGATAGTGAGTGTTCCAAGGGCAGTATTCTCCTCATCAGATCTAACTGAGGGGTATTGAACACAATTAATATATAGTACTCCTAGAAATGAGAGCTGAAAATCAGAATTTCTTTTTCCATCATTGGTTTCACTCATCCTATCTATTGGTATATTCTTATATAATGCAAGGACTTATTTTCTGGTTTGTTTGTTTTTATCCTGAAAACCTCTTACCAATAAACCTGGCAAGCTGTCAGATTTGAAATAAAGTTGCCTGTACGCTGACTATTTTCCTCAGGAAAGCTGATCCCCACGAGGTGATCTCCCACACCTGGTGGAAGATGTGGGCATCTTCTCAAAATGGAGGAGATGTTGAAGGCCTTGCTACAGGCGACTGTGGCCCAGTGGGAAACCAACCTCCAAGTCGCACAAGCTGCTGCAGCACAGCGGGAGGAAAGTCACCAAGTTGCTGCAGCACAGCGGGGAGGAGAATCGCCGACAGCATGAGGCTCAGCGGGAGGAGAGTCGCCAGGTCAAAGCAGCACAGCAAGACGCAAATCGCCAGGCCATCGGAGTACAGCTGGACGCGAATCGCCAGGCCATCGCAGCACAGTTGGACGCGAATAGCCAGGCCATTGCAGCACAACAGGAGACGAATCGCCAATTTTCAGAGGGCCTGCTGGAAGTAAAGAAGGGGACTGCACCTCCAATGACAGTGGAGCCAAAGTTGGTATGCACCTCTTACCACATGCAGAAGATGACACCTGCGGATGAGGTGGAGGCGTATCTCACAACTTTTGAAAGGGTCGCTCTTTGCAAAGGATGAACAAAAGAACAGTGGGCGGGACTGTTAGCACCATTCTTGACTGGTGAACGCCAAAAAGTCTACTTGGATGTGGAACCAGATAAGGCACAGGACTATGAGACCCTAAAGGCAGAGATACTCGTATGCCTAAGGGTAACCATGGCAGTCCAGGCCCAACGGGTGCATCAGTGGACCTACCGCACCGACAAGCCACCCCGCTTGCAGATGTTCGACCTGGTCCACCTCACCAGGAAGTGGCTACAACTGGAGACATTGCCAGGTCCCCAGATTGTGGAGCACATGGTCATGGGCTATCTACGTGTGCTCCCTGCTGCTTTGAGGAAATGGGTCAGTCATGGGGACCCCAAAACCACCAACCAACTCGTGGACCTCATGTAGAGATATACTGCTGCTGAGGACTTGTTGCACCCACCTGCGCCCCACTCCAATGTATCTAGGGGTGAAAGATCGCCCGGTGGACCCGGTAAGACTGTTCCAGGGTTCAGGGGCGTGGGGAAGTTTGATAAGACTGCTACGGCTAAAGGGACTGTGGGCTCTAGACCTGGAGACTGGCCAAAGAAGCCAGGAAGGTCTTGGGGACCCTTGAGAGGACTGGGTATAGAGCACATACAGTGCTACCGATGCCATGCATTTGGCCATATTGCTACCAATTGTCCCCTGAATGATGAATTCATGCAATGCGATTATACTTATGTGAATAGACGCCTTTCTCTTTTTGCACAGGTCGCTTATACAGGTTAAAAGCAATTGTGTAATTCCTGCAAGGTTACACCCTAGCACTGTCGGGGTCATTTGCATCCATGGGGACACTTGTGACTACCGGACGGTGGTGGTTGAGATTGACACCCCTTGGGGCAGTGTGACACATTCAGTGGGTGTGGTACCTTCACTGCTTTATGATGCCCTAGTGGGCAGGGATTTTCCCCATTTTTTGGAGGTTGTGTGGAGGTGCAGGGAATCTGGAGGATAGCGCTCCCCCTGCTGCAGAAGCACAGGAACTCTGACCAGACCCTTTTTGCCAAATGGAAGGGGAGACTGGTGGCAGGACCGAGGAGGGAGGAGACCCTCTTCCTTTTCCCGTACTGGCTGGGGAGCCATAGGAGCTGGAAGATAGCTCCCAGCTGGGAGCTAATGACCCAGAAAATGTCTCTGACCCTGACCGTGAGAGTAAACAAAATGTAGTACCTGACTTAGAGGTCCAGAAAGAGGACTTCTGTACAGAGCAACTACAGGATGTCACTCTCCTTAGAGCCAGAGAAAATGTGAAGGTTATGGACGGGGAACCTGTGGACCCTAATTGGGGGTGTCTTTTCCCTACATGGCTCTTAAAAATTATTTGTTGTATTAGGTGGTGAAACGTGGGGAGGACGAGGTGGAACAGCTAGTGGTTCCCAAACCCTTTCGCAGGGCGGTGCTAGATCTAGCCCACGGACATGTAATGGGGGGACATCTGGGTATGGATAAGACCAGGGAGAGAATAACCCAGAGATTCTTCTGGCCCAGCTTGCATGCAGATGTCAGAGTATTGTGAATCCTGCCCAGAGTGTCAACTCTCTGAGCCCTCACCCCATTTTCAGAGTACACTTGTTCCACTGCCCATAATTGAAGTGCCTTTGGAAAGAATTGGCATGGATCTCGTGGGACCCGTAGTAAAGTCTGCCCGGGGACACCAGCACATCCTGGTAATAATAGATTACACAACCCGCTATCCAGAAGCAGTCCCTTGCGGAACACCTCCACTAAGACTATCGCCAGGGAGTTGGTCCAGGTGTTTAGTCGGACGGGGATCCCTAAAGAGGTCTTAACGGATCGGGGCACCCCGTTTATGTCCCATATAACCAAGCAATTGTGCAGGTTGTATAAAATCTCCCATCTCCGTACCTCGGTCTACCACCCCCAAATGGATGGACTTGTGGAGAGGTTTAATAAAACGCTCAAAAGCATGTTGAAAAAGATAGTGGAAAAAGATGGGAGAGATTTGGATATGTTGCTGCCATATCTCATGTTTGTCATACGAGAGTTTCCGCAGGCATCTATGGGGTATCCCCCCCCCTTTGAACTCTTTTATGGAAGACATCCTAGGGGGCTGCTAGATGTCGCAAAAGAGACGTGGGAAGGAGAGGCCATCCCATATAAGAGCATCATCAAGCATATTTCCTTGATGCAGGATCGAATCGCAGCAGTCCTGCCCCTGGTGGGAGAGCATATGGAGCGAGCCCAGGAAACCCAGAGAAGGGTTTACAATCGGGGTGCCAAAAGCCAGAATTTCAACCCCGGAGACAGAGTGCTATTGCTAGTCCCCCACGGTTGAAAGTAAATTTCTAGCAAAAGTGGCAGGGTCCCTTTGAGATTAGGGAAAGAGTAGGGGAAGTGAACTACAAAGTTTACCAGCCAGGGAAAAGGAAATCAGAGCAGATTTACCATGTGAATCTCTTAAAATCTTGGAAAGACAGAGAGAGTTTATTGGCAGTGCCCACTCCTCAAGAGGACAGGCTATCCATGACCCCAAACGTCCCCATAACAGAGTCCTTGTCACTACGCAACAAAATGACGTAAAGGAATTTATCAGTAAAAATAGACTTTCTCTCTCCCCTACCCGGACTGACCACCGTACTACAACATGACATAATTACATAACCAGGGGTCAGTGTAAATGTAAAACCCTACCAAATACCGGAGGCTATACGGAAATAAAAACCATGTTGGAGCTAGACGTGATAGCGGAGTCCCACAGTGCCTGGTCGAGCCCTGTTTTGTTTGTTTTCAACCTGCAAACCTTTTACCAATAAACCTGGCAAGCCTCCAGATTTGAAAGAAAGTTGCCTGTACGCTGACTATTTTCCTCAGGAAAGATGATCCCCACAAGCTAATCTCCCACAATATGTATATATATATATATATATATATATATATATATATATATATATATATATATATATATATATATATATACAGTGGTAAACTTTGAAAAGTTTTGGAGGGACTGGGTATACACACTTTAGGTATTTTGTTGTAATTCACCCTGTGCTGAGAAATGTGCAGCCTTCTCATACATTACTGAATGAATGACCATGGGTATGTTGTGATTTTCCCACTCTGGTTGATTTTGAGTTTTTCTTTTCAGGTTTATATTATTCATATGTGCAATGTTTGCAGTGGGACTACTGTGATACATTCCTAGTAGGGGCATTAGTGTGCTACGGCTATCTTTTTATTTTATTTTTGTTTTTTGGATATATGGTTATTAGTGGTGGCTGGTGTTCCATTTTCTTTTGTGGGAGGGGGGTAGAAAAAAACCCTCCAATCAGCTCGCTCGACCGCCAGCCTGCCAGCCCCACACTTACCCCATCCAGGTCTGCGGCTTCCCCGGCTTCTCCTCCCGGCCAATCCAGTTGCTTCTCCTCCTGGCCAATCCAGTCTTAGGACCCACTTCCTGTCCTGATTGGCCGGGAGGAGAAGCAGGAAGACAATAGCGATATGCTTAAAAAAAAAAAAAAAACCTGTAGAAATCTGTGTGCCCCGTGCCCCGCATGGAGATTAGGGGCCGGCACATAGAGATTAGGGGGGGTGCCCCTGAGCCCCTTATGGACCGACCGTCACTGATAGTTATTTCTTGACAGTTGGGTTTGCTTGCTGCTTTACAGGGGTTAACTCAATGTGCCCTGGCCCGTCCTCCCATCTCCCAGAGTGGGAGATGGGGCTCATTTTCAGCTCTCATTTATAGGACTACTATATATTTAGTATGTTTAATATGCCTCAGTTAGCTCTGATGGAGAGGGTACTGCCCTTGAAACGCGTTAGCCTGTCGATGATCATCACCTCAGTACCTCTACTGGATGTATTCTATATGCCTGTACATACTTCCTTTTGTGTGTATATTGGAATTCTTTTTCTCTGAAAAATGTATTTGTATTGTAGTGCACAAATCTGGTGTGCCTTTTTTGTTTTTGTTTCAGTTGCTCTGTTGATGGATTTCCCTAATCTTAAGAGGGCAGCAAGGCCTACACATTATCAGGCTTTTGATGGAAGACCTGGTTGGGATGACATCTGTAGAGCCCCACTATCTATAATTGACTTTACTATCTATGTGGAACTTGGGGTTCCCTTTGTCCTTTAATGATCTCTTTTTTTTTCTTCATGTGATGTTTATGTGTTTATACTGTATATATCAAGGATATGCATTTAGTAGACCTCCAGCTGTTGCAGAACTACAAGTCCCATAAGGCATTGCAAGATTCTGACAGCCACAAGCATGACACCCAGAGGCAGAGGCATGATGGGACTTGTAGTTTTTCAACAGCTGGAAGTCCGCTAATTGCATATCCCTGGTATATATTAATGGGAAGAATTTTGTTAAAATGGTTTGGGGACAGGCTCCCTTTATATAACATATCACTGCTTTTTATTTTGTATTCAGTTCTATAATACAGTAAGTCGTAGAGCCAAATATTGGTTTTGTACTGCATTTATCAAAGTTTCTTGTTTATAAGCTGGTGTTATTTATGCAGTATGCCTTGGCTGTTTTGGCCCAGACTGCATGGGTGGATGAACAATATGTTGCGTTTCTATAGCTTTGACAAGGTAGTGTAAATGTTATTCAAGTGCACTTGTCACAATAATATTTCACAACAATGAAGCCATTAGAAATTGTACATTGACACTTTTTTCTCAGCCATATTTGTATCTCTGTTCACCTGACGCTGATAAAGCAGCTGAATATAATTTGATACTTCTTCTATTTTGTTTGCCACACAATTTTTTATCTGCTTGGAATGTAGTTAATCTCCATTTAGCCGGGAACCCATTATTATGTAAATGTATTTCCTGTTTGCTTGACACAAAATGGAAATGATTCTTTTCTCAGTGCCATGGCATATGATCTACAGTCTGATTGTTATGTAAATGGTGAACAAGCCTTGCAGAAAGATGTTACAACAAAAACAACATAGATTGCTGCCTGTTGTCAAAATGTCATGTTCATTAGAAACAGCTAAAATGGCACAATTAGCATAACACCAGTAAAGTGACATTTAAGAGAACTTAACAGAACTGATTCCTTCAATGAATAGTCAACAGAACATGCACATGTAGATCAAAGATGGTTATCTTATTTACTAAAGATGTAATGTTAGTGTATAATGATCTAGAAAAAAAAGTTATATTTCTATATGGTTGTATGGTGTGTATGCAGGACTAATGAACAAACAGTGCAGCGCAGGGCCGGCCCTGCCACTAGGCGAAGTAGGCAGCCGCCTAGGGCGCACTGCCGCCTAGGGGCGCCACTGACCCTTGCCTCACCTCCTCCTCCTCGCCCCCTAGGCTATGACAGGGCCGCTAATAGGGGGGCCCGGACAGCAATGTATTCGGAGCAGCGCGCGGGTGGTAGCCTTGCAGAGCGGTGTGTGCGGCTTCCCCCCTCTCCCTCCCACGGCTTTCAGATGCTGGAGGGAGAGGGACAGACCATTGCAACAGACAGCCAATTGCGCTGCACTTCTGAGTGGGAGGGCGTGACTGCTTAAGTTGCCCTGCCTCCTACCACCTACTTAGCCAATCCGATCACTTAGCGCGCCACATTTGACCTGAAGATGCCAGTGGACAGAGCGGGGATGGAGAGGATCCGACATACCCGAGTATAAAGAAGGTATGATGATCACAGATCCATCATGTCACACGCTCTCTGGCAATGTTGGCTGCAGAAGTCTGATCATCCGTGTGTTCTTCCGACTCCCATCCTGTGCACAGATTAGGCAGAGCTCACATTGATCGAGGGGTGATTTCCCCTCTGTCTTCTCACACTGCTTATCTTTGTTTTTATTTACACTGCAAATAGGATGGGAGAATGATGATCAGTCTTATGGAACACCTCAGATGTTTCTATAGCTGTTTGTGCCTGAGTCCCCTGTCAGCAATCCATGATTTCTTTGAACCTTTCCTTGTTATCTTTGAAGGAATTAGCTGGTCAGACTGGGAGCTTCACAGACTTGTTAACCATTTACTGTCCTCCTGTGCATGACCAATTGACTGTTTTGTTTTTTTGGCACTTTGTTATATCTTGTAAACTCCTGTTTACACATAGTCCAGTGATCAATGGTTTTTTTTCCACACTGGTCACTGCTAGGACACACCTGTACCATGTCTGCAGTCTCTGACCATCTCCTGTATTATGTCCACAGTCTCTGACCATCTCTTGTATCATGTCCACAGTCTCTGACCATCTCCTGTATCATGTCCACAGTCTCTGACCATCTCTTGTATCATGTCCGCAGTCTCTGACCATCTCCTGTATCATGTCCACAGTCTCTGACCATCTCTTGTATCATGTCCACAGTCTCTGACCATCTCCTGTACTATGTCTGCAGTACTATGTCTGCAGTCTCTGACCATCTCCTGTACCATGTCCACAGTCTCTGACCATCTCTTGTACCATGTCCACAGTCTCTGACCATCTCTTGTATCATGTCCACAGTCTCTGACCATCTCCTGTATCATGTCCACAGTCTCTGACCATCTCTTGTATCATGTCCGCAGTCTCTGACCATCTCCTGTATCATGTCCACAGTCTCTGACCATCTCTTGTATCATGTCCACAGTCTCTGACCATCTCCTGTACTATGTCTGCAGTCTCTGACCATCTCCTGTACTATGTCTGCAGTCTCTGACCATCTCCTGTACC
>BLSH010461616.1:1316887-1337775 GCA_018402905.1 Glandirana rugosa
GCTTCAGACTAATGCAGTAGCGCTGCGTAAAGGCGAAACGGCTCTTCCCCTTTGCTTACCCTTGGCCGGATTGCTAGCGAAGGTGTGTGGATGTGCCCAACTAAGGGGTTTGTTAGCCGACGGAAATACAGGCCACGGCCCTATACGTCCGTGGAATTTTACACTCACACGTAAAAAAGACGTATAGTAAAAACAAAAATGAACTAAAAATGCCTTATTTAAAATCTTGTATGAACGTGATACTCGGAAAAAAGGGGAGTAGATACTGGTACGTACACTACCTCATTTGTCGACTTCCACGTGGTTGTATCCTCTTGGGTCCCCCTTATCAACCCGTGTAGGTGTGTGGAAGCGATCGTTAGGCCGGTTCCCATTCGTTTCCCCTTCTCGGCAAAGCGGAAATGCGTCGCGATGACGTAATCAGACTTCGGCGCGTTTCGGCCAATGAACAGCGGCCATCATCAGGAAGTCCCTCAAAATCAAAAAAGTGCGACAATTTAAAAAAAAAAGCAATATTTTTTACTTTTCGCTATAATAAATATCCCAAAAATATATAAAAAAAAACAAATCTCTTCCTCAGTTTAGGCCGATATGTATTCTTCTACATATTTTTGGTAAAAAAAATACGCAATAAGCGTATATTGATTGGTTTGAGTAAAAGTTATAGCGTCTACAAAATAGGGAATAGATTTATGGCATTTTTATTATTATTTTTTTACTAGTAATGGCGGCGATCAGTGATTTTTAGCGGGACTGCGACATTGCGGCGGACAGATCGGACACCTAACTGACATTTTTGACATTTTTTGGGAACCAATGACATTATTACAGTAATCAGTGCTAAAAATATGCATTGTTATTGTACTAATGACACTGGCAAAGAAGGGGTTAACATCAGGGGCGATCAAAGGGATTAAATGTGTTCCCTGTTTGTGTTTTATAGCTATATGGGGGACAGTGACTAGGAAAATACACAGATCCGTCTTCCTGCATAGCAGAAAGACAGGATCTGTGTGATCTCCCCTGTCAGAATGTAGATCTGCCTTGTTTACACAGGCAGATCCCACTTTGTCACTGCGGGGAACGATTGCGGGTGGCCAGAGGACATCAAGTCCACCCCACCCGCTGAGTGGGGTGCATGCCCACAAAATTGAGTTCCCGAGCCAACGTACAATGACGCAGATTCATGGGAATGAGCCAACCTGCCGCAGTATAATGATGGCGGCTGGTCGGCAAGTGGTTTAAGTGTATGTAGTGTCAAAGCTAGTTTTGGAAAAGGTAATGAAGAATTAGAACCCTGGTCAAGTTTTTATTGCTGTCTGTGTTCCAGCTGAGGGGAATTAGGCAGGCCATAGATTATGCGATTTTCTTTCCTGCAACGAAAAAAAAATTGCTTGATTCTCCCATCAATACAGTCACTGTTGATGGGGGATTCCCTCCTGTGGAACTATTATGTTCTCCTGATGGGGGGGGGGGTAGGGGTGGAGGGGGCCATCCCTGTTGGGAGAACACAGTGATTATTGCTAGCGGCTATAGCCGCTGGCAATAATGGTATGCCAAAAATCCATCATCAAAAGCAAAGTACAATCAGCACAATCACAACTACCAACTGTATACAGTATGTAAAATAAGTGATATTGCATGCTGGACACTAAAGGAAAATTTCACATTACCTCACATCAAATTAAAAATCAAAGCAGTGCAGCAGAATCTTATAGTATAAATGTCCTTTTAAAAACAGTCCAAAGCCCAGGATCGATAAAAAGATCAATGACGTATCAAAAGTCTCTGTGTAAAGATAAAAGCGTTCACTTTCACCCAAGGTGACAACTCCCTCCACTGACAGATTGATTGATTGTTTACCTTATACAATTGACTCCTGAACTAAGAAGATGGTCGAAAGCACTTGCCCCACCTCGGGTATACAAATAATGGAACTTCTGTTCCCGGTAGGCAGATGGAATCCCAGTCACGTGTGGAAAAGTAAGGAAGACTAATATTACTCTCTCATCCACATGAGGTGTAAAATCTTACAGGTTTATTTGCTTTTCAGTTCAAAATGAAAATACAGTTCTCTAAGCCTTCATTTTAATTGTAGCTCTTAAAGGTTGGATATCACGTTGGACTGACTTACTCAGTTGAGGGTCTTTGAGTGGGTGATGGTTGGGGCGGGTTGGGAGAGTTTGATCCCTATGAATCCGGCCCAACTTGACAGAAAGGTGGTAGTGAGCCCTTTTGGGGGGCTTGGGCTGCTACTTCTGGGTACGGCCTTAAGGTTGTGCCGCATATACTTGTAATGGTAGGTAAAAGGAGTGCCCGATATCCAATTAGAAGCAAAACTAAGGTGAATATGTAGTCCTTTTATTGAAAATAGCCAAAGGCTTTATCATGTTTTGCTACTTTCAATAAAACGACTACATATTCACCTTTGTTTTGCTTCTAATTGGATATCGGGCGCTCCTTTTACCTACCCTTTCATTTTAACGGTGTCACCTTTAGTGAAAGAAAACCTCTGGGTGGACTGAGGGTTCTAAAGTTCATGGGTGAAACCAGGAGAAATCCAATAGGCCAGGATGGCAAACTGCCGACAGCCTTCTCATCTATTAGACCTTGTGACGCAGGTGATGAAAAACAGACTACCGTGGGTTTTGTCGTAATAAAACTAGACTTATTGTGTATGAGACAGGTGCAAGGCTGCACTACTTGCTGAAGCTTCTGGCTTTTGGGTTCTGACTCTTAAATGAAATAGACTGGCTTACAAAGGCTAATTTGTTCACGTCTGCTGGACCGCATTTAGTCACTGACGAAGGATTGTACCAACTTTGAGCTGAAACTAATTAGTCATTAAGAAACTGATAGTGTCTCTGTAGCTCTTATGTGCAGCTGAGATTGCAAATAATCATGAAGCTCTTTTATTCTATAAAAACCTGGAGATATTTCAAATGACTTAGAAATGAAAAGAAAATGTAACAAAATTAAAGATACATTCTTAAGATACAAATTTCATCCCAAAAATGGTCCATATTAGCTTAAATAGATAATGCAGCTTGCTTTATCAAATCTTTTGTGAATCAAACCGTAAAAAGCTGACCTGGGTTTATTTAACCACTTAAGGGCTGCCACATGTACTGTGGCAGGGCGGCCTTTAAGCGCATAATCACCTACCTGTACGTCACTGCTGTCATCGGCTCTGGGGAGCGTGCGCCAGCCGCAATCATTCAGAGGGGTGACACAACGGTGGTCTGCCTATGTAAACAAGGCAGACCGCCGTTCTGTGAGGGAGGAAAATGGAGATCTTGTGTTTCTGCTAAGCAGAAACATGGATCTCTGTTTCCCTTCAGTGTCAGCATTCCCCCCCACGGTTAGAAAGCACTCCCTTGGAGCACATTTAACCCTTTGATTGCCCCTGATGTTAACCCCTTCCCTGCCAGTGTCATTTATACAGTGACAGTGCATTTTTTTTAGCACTGATCACTGTATTGGTGCCACTGGTCCCCAAAAAGTGTCACTTAGGGGTTGATTTACTAAAGCTTGAAAGTGCAAAATTTGGTTTCAGCTCCACACAGAAACCAATCAGCTTCAAGGTTTTATTGTCAAAGCTTGATTGAACAAGCTGAGGTTAGAAGCTGATTGGCTACCATGCAGAGCTGCATCAGATTTTTGCACTCTCCAGCTTTAGTAAATCAACCCCTTAATGTCAGATTTGTCTGCCGCAATGTCGCAGTCCCGCTACAAATCACTGATCATTACTAGTAAAAACAATAAAGAAAAGAAAAAGTCCATAAAAATATCCCATAGTTTGTAGACGCTATAACTTTTGCGCAAACCAATCAATATACGCTAATTGGGATTTTCTTTACCAAAAATATGTAGCAGAATACCCATTGGCCTAAATTCATGAAGAAATTAGATTTTTTACATTTTTTTTGTTGGATGTTTTATCGCAGAAAGTAAACAATAATGTTTTTTTTCTTTCAAAGTTGTCAAACTTTTTTGTTTATAGAGCAAAAAATAAAAACCACAGAGGTGATCAAATACCACCAAAAGAAAGCTCTATTTGTGGGGAAAAAAGGACAAAAATTTTGTTTGGGTACAGTGCAAAAAATGACCTGGTCAGGAAGGGGGTAAAACCTTCCGGAGCTGAAGTAATTAAAGTATAATTCCACTTTTGTTGATGAAAGAACAATCCCCTCTGGGTGATTTATACCAGTTGTAAGGATAGTGACAAACTTTGTTTCATATTAGAAGAAAAATCTGTTTATTTCACCATGTCCTTTGCAGACTCAATCTGGGAGCGTCTAGTTTATTTTAATAGACTTATACAGACAAGCAGGAAATTATATTCCAAAGCATTCTCTGATTGTATGAGGTGGAGAGTGTGACATCACCGCCCCGCCTCTCCACCTCATCCAACCAGAGAACTCCTTGCATTCGCTAAGAAAATGCAAAGCTTTCTCTGAATGGTGCCTGTGATGAGCAGCTGACCTTCTGTGTTCACAATGCAGCAGGGCAACTGCTTGAAAAGGGACAAGAAAGCTAGTGAAGATCATTGCTGTAGCAGTGTCTACGGCAGTGATTCCCAGCTTCTAGAGATATGTTGTATGCATAGTTACATTGGTATTAGCTAGATCAATGTATTTAAATATAAAATGCCATACATGGAATTCTTCTTTAATTTTTTTTATATATATTGATGTGATCATAAAAACTTTTGCCTATGTTTTAAAAAAATACTTAGGTCAGTGTATGGCTTAAAAAAGTATGAGCCTATGCATTACATATGCAGTAGTGCTTCACAGTGGTTATCCTTTGCCCTTCTTCCCATTGCAAGTCTGCCAATCTTTTCAGTCTGAAAGCTATAGACCTTTTGTGTAGCCAGTGGTGTCACTAGGAGGGTGCTGCCTGCTCCTGGGTGACACCCGCTAGAAGGGTGACACCAGCGATTTTTTCAGCCGGAATATGGTGGAAGAGAGTTCTGCCATCTCTGACGCTGGTCCTGTGCTTTTCACTCACTGGTGTCACTTTTAAACACAGAAGCCAAGCTTATGTGTTCAGAAGTGACAGTGCTCCTGTCCGGCCATTGCAGTGAACCCCTGGGTGCAGCTGGCCACGTACTGATTCTCTGCACCTGCTGCATTTCTCACCGCCGCCTGTCACACTAAGCTGATTAAGCTTTTACTAAGCAGCTCCTCCTTTGCTCTGATGTGTCTTATGATAGGTCATGAGGAGGAGCCTGGGAGGAGGGACATCTAACCCACTGCATTGAGCCGAAATGTATCCCGAGGTCTCTGTTCAGAGGGGAGATTTGGGGGGAGAAATTAAAGTGTGTTAATTTAACAGGAAGGGGGGTGGGTGTCTGTGCTGGGAGGGGGAAGACAGTCCTGTCAAGGATGGCAATTTGGGGTGGAACTCTGCACCTTGCACCCGCCTGAACTCTGCACCCACCTGAACTCTGCACCCTGTACCCACCTGAACTCTGTACCCACCTGAATGCTGCACCCTGCACCCACCTGAATTCTGCACCCTGCACCCACCTTAACTCTGCACCCTGCACCCACCTGAACTCTGCACCCTACACCCACCAGAACTCTCTACCCACCTGAACTCTGCACCCTGCACCCACCTGAACTCTGCACCCTGCATCCACCTGAACTCTGCACCCTGCATCCACCTGAACTCTGCGCCCTGCACCCCCCTGAACTCTGCATCCTGCACCCACCTGAACTCTGCACCCGCCTGAACTCTGCATCCTGCACCCACCTAAACTCTGCATCCCGCACCCACCTGAACTCTGCACCCACCTAAACTCTGCACCCTGCACCCACCTGAACTCTGCACTTAGCAACCTCCAAAACCCTGCACTCTGTATGTAGCACCCTCCTGGTATTTAATGACCATTCACATCTTACAAAAACTCCCAATTATTACTTCAGTAATGAGAACAGTGAGCTAGAAACATATATTCTTGGTAATATCAGTAATATGAAGAGAAGAAATAGAAATGGACAATGAAAAGTGGTGGTCTTAAAATAATGAAACTAAGGTTGAATTTCCACAGAACACTTTTTTGACATACAGTACTTGTATTATATCTATATGTACTGTATCTACACCTATGTATGTACATCTATTTCATTTTCCTTAGTGGTTCTTTACAGGAGCCAAATGCTGGTATTCACATGAAAGAGAATAAAGTAATAAATAAGCATAATGCAACACAAGCAAAACAACTGTACTTCGCTATTTTTACTTTGCAATATTTTTTATTGATTTATTTAAACATTGCCTTTACAAAATCAACAGCCATTCAATCCAATATTTATTTACAACTACAATCAATTATCAATGTGATTACGAACATTTCAACAATATATTTATCAAAACAACATCTTATATCATTTTCATGAAAAGTCCAATATTTCTCTACTAAATTATATCTGGGAAATATAATACCCATATACCTTATAAATAAACAAAAAATAAACTTAACTAACCATACAAAGCAAAACAAAACTTAGCTATTTGTAGGAATGAAAAGTGACTGTTAGGGAGTAAGATATACATTCTGTCACATACAAAAGAATTAATGAAAATCTTTTAAGTAGGTAAACAAGACTAGATAATAGTTCAACGTGTTAAAGCATAGCTACAGGTTTTGGATGGATGATAATTGCACCTATCCTCTTACAAAATGTTTACAATGCTATATGTGTCCAAGAAACACCTAAAACAAAATTTTAAATATTGTATTGTGTTTTTTCAGAGTTAGGGCTTGTTCACGCTTGACTAAATTTCAAACGCTTAACAAATGCTCATATACTGTTATTATGGGCATTAGACTTGCGTCAATGAGCTTTAATAGGGGCATTTTACAAGTGTTAATGACGAGTAAAAAATGCTCACCAAATGCCCTATGCGCAGATATGAAGTATTTGATGAGCATTAAGGCACGTTAAAACTGCTCCACAAGCTCCTATTTTTAAATGCAGTGACAGTACAGGAAATAAACATATTTCAACTCCCCTCAACAGCGCCTGCCAGAGCATTTGCCAAGCGTTACCATGGACTCGAATGGGAGGCTCCAAACACCTCCTGACTCGACACGAGGCTTCAATTTTGACTTTAACAAGCATTGTTATAAATTACTACATTTCTTTTCTGAGGATAAATCTGTTTGTCCTTTTCAGACTGATTCCTAAATGGGAGGATCTGTGTTCATTATAGCCCCCTGAGCAAATCTCTGTGTTCTTTTGAGGAAAGCTGTGTGGGGTCTGCATCCTTTTAATAGGCAAGCTTTAGGGAATATCTCACTAGAATTGGATTTATGGCATACCTTTAAAATCCTTCTCTTGGATTACATTACAGTGATCAAAAATTGAGTCTTAGACCATGGGCTATACAGCTGCCTTCAGGTAATTGGAAACTGGCAAACAAAGCTGTAAGGACAATCCTAATATAAATCCTCCCACTTCCAGCAAACCACAGGGGTGTAGCAAACAACAAGGTGGCAAATAATAAGAAAATAGTGGTTGGACTTGTGTCATGTAATGTACTCCAAAAAAATATATTTTAGAGGCAAGTGAACAATATTATTTTTAATCATACATTACAGGACACATGAGCAAAGTCTTAGATCATGATTCGTCCAAACATAATCCAACTGAGGGGTGGGCAACACAGCAAGCAAACACTAACAGGTTCACATAACAAACAGGTCAAGAAAAGGGCTTTATACAACTCAGAGAGCAGCTTGAAGCACTTATCTTCAGAAGATACCATATCAGATGAGACCGGAACATCCACCTAGTAAAACTTACCAACCATATGAACAGGAGACTGGGTGGTAGACTTAAAAATCTGGTAAACAAATGCCTAATGCAACAGATCTAGCTGAGTGTTCCTTTACAGGGAAGGGTGGACTCCTATCCTTCAGACTACAAGCTCAATCAATGAGTTGTCTAATTCACCTAACAATAGTAGAGTGAATCCTTGCAGAAGTGATAGCAACAAGAAAGGCAACCTTGTTGGTGAGAGTAGACAGGGGAATATCCCTGATGGGTTTAAAGAGTGGTTTCCAAAGGCCTGACAGAACCAGGTTGAGATCCTACAGTGTCACTAGGAAGCATATAGATGGAGCAATGTGAGCAATACCCAGCAAAAAGGAGTATGGGGCAAGCCAGGATTGATCACACAGAGCTCCTCCTGGGATGGAATTTCCTGGTCTCTTATCACACAAAGTATGCTTTTGAGGTTCAATGGGAGACTTTGCAACAAGGTGGTTTTCTAGGATTTAAGAACTTCAACAGCCAGTCTGTTAACACCAGCGACTGAGAAGCAGTGCATGTGACAGAAGCTCTGGGTGATCTGGGAGGGCCCATAGTGAGTCTTCCAGGAGACTGAGCTCCCAAGTACCATGTCCTCCAGGGCCAGTTTGGTGCAGTGAGGATCACCAGACTGTCCACCATCTTGAGAGTAGGCTTCAGAGAGGGAAGGGCATAGATCAGGTAGAACTGACCTTAGTGAGTCACCAAAACATTAACCCCAAGGATCCTTTATCCTGGCAATGAACCTGTATAGTTTGCTGCTGAACTTGGAAGCCAGGAGGTCCACATTCAGTGTTACCCCACCTGCAACAGAGAGCTTGAAATATCTAAGGCCAAAAAGACCATTTTCTGAAATCCAAATGTTTATGCCTAAACTCCACCTGCCAATATTCTAAGCTTGTGATGTGCACGTTGGTCAGGGCTTGGAATGTTTAGTTCCGCCCAAGTCAGAATCAGGTCCACTTCTTTTTCAGCTGTACGACTTATGGTGCATCCTTGATGGTTAATCTAGGCCACTGGTATGGCAGTGTTTGACTAAATCCTGCAGCCAGGAAGTGTAGCGTTGAAGATACAACTGATTTGCCTTGAATTCCAGGACATTGACTGGAAGCCGAGTTTCCTCCAACTACCAGATACTCAAAGCAATAAGTCAGAACCAGCACCGATTTCTGGAGATTTAGAAACCATCTGGATCTCTGCAGGGTCTACACTGTCCATTGAACATTGGCCGACTGAGTCTGTACCAACTGCTCCTTTAGCAGGGGGTCATACAGGTATACCACAATGCGGATTTCTTGAGAGGGAAGTAAAGCTTGGACAGGCGCTATTACCTTGGCAAAAAACTGAGGTACCATGCACAGGACACAGGTAGCATTGATGTGGTGGAAAAATGGAGATGTGCAAGTAGGCATCCTTGATGTCCCCAGAGGCTAGGAACCCATTTCAATTCTTTAGAAAACTATTTTTCACCGCTGGAGCCTAAGGCTTGTTTGCAGAAGCTTTGGCCTTCCACTTCTGGGGTAAAATGATATTCTTAGTAGGTGTCCAATGAGTTGCAGAAGAAGCATTCCCTATACAAATTGCTTCTTGCAGGACAACTAAAGTCTGCAAAACTAACATGGTCGCAGAAGCAGGTTGAATAGCAGAGCCTGCCAGGGAGAATAAGGCTTTCAAGAGAGCTTCTAACCTTTTGTCCACAGTGTCCTTGAAAACAAAGTCATTCTCAACAGGACCATGAAGGACCATTTTGTTAAGGCAGATATGCAGGTTCCATGACTGCCACTGCACATTTTTTTTAGGAAATCCTCCTCAATAAGATACAGCTGAGCAAAATACTTTGGAGGGATGAAAACTTTTTCAAGATGAGACCAGTCACCATAAAACACATGCTGTAAGAGTGAATGTACAGGGAAGTTTTGGAAACCCAGGCTGGTAACCTTTGGCAGGGATGATACAGGCTGCTGTAAGGCAAGGCAAGTGCACACTGCGTCGATAAGGTTACATTTGGTATCAGTGGATTGGGTATCTTCCAGTACTAAAATCTTAGAATCAAATGGAGTATCACTTGTCTCCTTCCGAGGAAGCACAGAAGCAGTCAGGGAGAAAGCAGAGGTAGACTCTGTGGGAGAGGATGAGGGGAATTGTGACCCCTGGGGCCTTCAAAAGTAGTGAAAGGTTTTGTTAAAGCATACATTTATACATTGTGGCTAAGTACACTTCCAGTACTGTACCCTCAGAATTGGATGGGGTATCACTGGCCTCCTCCTGAGGCAGCACAGAAACAGTAATAGAGGAAATCCGAGATGGACTCTGGAGAGGATTAGGGAGCCTGCTTGTGGCACCTGCAGTCTGAGGCCTCTAGAAGTGATGAAAGTCTTTCCATAAATTCAGACATTGTAACTGAGAACTTCTTTCTAGATAAACTGGAGGAGTAAGCTGCAGAGGAGAAGTTGGTCTGTGTTCGTATATTACCAAAAAGGAGGCTAGGCAGGCGCACTAGTAGTCACAAGTAGCAGCCTGGAGACAGTGACACAGAAATAGGCTAAATTTAAAGAAAAAGTGAATACTGCTTGTCCATGCCTCAGGCTATGATGAAATTAGTTTGGCACTCCATAATTAACCCAGATGGGACTGAAGCAAACAGCACCTTGGACACCCAGACAATGCTCTGACTTACCACCGCAGCCTGCAGTCCTCCCAGCCAGCCAATGGTGCATGTTAGGGACCAAGCCCCAACCAGATCTTTGCCCTCCAGGTGGGAATGCCCGTTGAGGATTCTTCAGGGATAGGGTTCCATCATTGCATGCACCAAAGCCCTGGACCTGTATAGCATCCCATGGGTAACTCATAGTGCTGCACTAATGTGCCTTGCTGAGCCCTAGCGCAGAATACAGTGCCCAAAACCACATTACAGGACAGCCATCTAGCTGGCGAGGTCCAGGTAAGGATCAGTGGATATGTAGCAGCTAGAAAACTGGGAAACGTGCAAAGAAAAATAAAAAAGTACTTTTGTTCTCTCAAAGAAGAAAGTTTACATGTATTTTAGTGTACACTTCTGAGAAAATCAGTGAGCCAATCACTAAAAGCAGGAAATTACTTTCCTAGGGATGTTGGTGTACAGAATGCCTCTAGGTTGCCATATAAAATTTACATTTTTTTAAATTTTTGAAAATTAGAGCCGCTGCAGATTGAAATGGATAGGTTCTTTTAAATAGCATTAATTTACAAATGGCTTGTTTAGCAATTGTTTATGCTATAATGTTTTTTTTCTACTGAAAAGTGATGTTTATCTTTAACAGCTGTTAAGCTATTATGTAATAATAGCATTAGTGTATTATTGCTAGCTTAAAAAGGTAAACCTTCCATTCTTCAGGTAGGAACATCATTTTCTTTTGAAATATTACATTCCTAGAAACATAACGGCATCTAAAATATTTGTTTATAGTCCGCATACTATAATGCCATGTACTACATTACGTCTTCTTTACTTGACAGAAGTGTACATTGTGTTTGAGCAGTGTGTTGTAAAATAGAAGAATTGTTCCTCTATCTGTTCATATAATATGCCAGGTTACGCATACCAGTCCCAGCAGACTTTGCCAGTCACAATTTGGCACTGATAAACATGCTCAATCATTTATCATTAATACCAAGCTGCTCTTCTGCTTAGGATTGGGCTTTCTGCTCCAGTGAATTAGAAAACATTGTTGATGGGAGTGCATGATACTGCCAGAAACAGCTGTAATGCTGTGATAACAAAAGTGCATGACCGCACGTTTCAAAGCCCTGGTCTAGCTTCCATATTTTTCCTTGCCTATCAAATAAACATTTATCAGAATTGACCTGCAACCTGTTCACAGCATGAATATAAATACTGGAGGTGCAATGGGTTTCCTATTAACTCTTAAAATGGAAAGAACCTTGCGAGGAACCATAAACACTAATATGGACTAAAACGACAGCCGCTAGGACTTCTCACATTCCCATAATCATGTGCAAAATACAAAAACCAAAAAACCAATGTGCCTCGCTTCCTCCTCCAAATGTGACAAATAAATAAATATACAAATATATAGCGTGTCCAATCTCACCAAACAAAAAAATGATAATTCCATAATCCCTCTCTGTGATTAATCACACAAGTAAACATACTTATACAACAATAAAATGGAATTCAAATATGTAAAAAAAAAAAAACTATTAATGTGCAAAAAATGCAAAAGGTTCATAAATGTGCAGTCCCTACTGTGATTCCAATGATAATTGATAATGCCGTGTTTGCATGCACCAACAGCTCCTTGCCGCTTTGTTTACTTTCAACCACTTAGTGCTTAATTGGAGTGCCAGTGTTTCATATCACTCATGCCCCCCCCCCCCTTCAGATGTGCTCTAACCTGATGGAATGTGACCTCAGATTTAAGTTTGGTAAAATAACGCTTTCTAGTCCCGCCAGGACTAAAGCAATGAGTATCCTTATCTCCTTGTTCCTCCTCCTTGATGCTGCTTCTGTATATCCTCAAATCATGACAGTTTCACCAAACACATGTGTAAAGGAATGGATCACTAACAGTGCTTATAACGTAAAACCAAGTAATATTTATTTAAATCAAAACATAACTACTCACATTTTCCAGGTGCTTAAAGCACCCCACACCTACACCACTTAAAATCCTTATTAGATGTATCCTTAACACTGCACAAGCCACATGCATACACAGAATCTCCTACATGGTACAAGTGCTGTGTCGTCCTACTGCCCATCCCCTACACGTTACGTCACAGGGACACGTGGCTTCCTCAGGGGGATTCCCTATTAACTCTAGTAAGAACATGTTTTGTGCTTTCAATAGAAGGCCTGAATGTTGCAAAAACATAATAGAAAGAGTAAAATTTTACATATGGAGGATTTTACATTTTGCAGATTTTTGTGTTTTGAGAAAACAGCAGTGAAAAGTGTAAGTAGCACTCCAATCCTGTTTAAAGTGCATGTTGCTCCTAAATGAGTTACTCGGTTTTTTGGTGGATTCCAAAGTGTTCAGTTTCCTACTGCCTCATTAAAACTCTTAGAGGTTGATTTACTAATGCTGGAGAGTTCAAAATCTGGCACAGCTGCACATGATAGCCAATCAGCTTCTAATTCAGCTTGTTCAATTAACCACTTGACCGGAAGATTTTACCCCCCTCATGATCAGGCCATTTTTTGCTATTTAGCACTGTGCTACTTTAACTGACAATTGCGCGACATTACAACATTATACACAAATTACATTTATATCATTTTTTCAAATAAATAGTGCTATCTTTTGGTGGCATTTGATCACCACTGGGCTTTTTTATTTTTTGCTTTATAAATGAAAAGAAATCTATCTTTTTTTAAACCTGATATTCTCTACTTTCTGTTATAAAACATATCCAATAAAATCAAATTTCTTCATAAATTTAAGCTAAAATGTCTTTGGTAAAAAAAATCTCAATAAGTGTATATTAATTGATCTGTGTGAAAGTTATAGCGTCTACAAACTATGGTAAACTATGGTATATACAGTATATATATATATATATATATGAGATAGGCTGTCAGTACATCAGGATTGATCAATCCTGATGTACTGACGGCCTATCTCATTTCTTGAGGCCCTTAAAATGCTAGGACAGTACAAATACCCCCCCATATGACCCCTTTTTGGAAAGGAGACAGTCTGAGATACACTATATTACCAAAAGTATTGGGAAGCCTGCCTTTACACGCACATGAATTTTGCATGCCATGATTAATGGCATCCCAGTCTTAGTCTGTAAGGTTTCAATATTGAGTTTACCCACCCTTTTTTGGTGCACAGTCATGTTGGAACAGGAAGGGGCCATCCCCAAACTGTTCGCACAAAGTTGGAAGCATGAAATTGTCCAAAATGTCTTGGTATGCTGACGCCTTAAGAGGGCCCTTCATTGGAACTAAGGAGTCAAGCTCAATTCCAGAAAAACAGCCCCACACCATAATCCCCCCTCCACCAAATGATGTGGACCAGTGCACAAAACAAGGTCCATAAAGACATGGATGGGTGAGTTTGGGGTGGAGGACCTTGACTGGCCTGCACAGAGTCCTGACCTCAACCCGATAGAACAAGCCAGGCCTTCTCGTCCACATCAGTGCCTGACCACACAAATGGAAGAATGACCAAACATTCCCATAGATACACTTCTAAACCTTGTGGACAGCCTTCCCAGAAGAATTGAATCTGTTATTGCTGCAAAGGATGGGCCAACTCAATATTGAACCCTATGAACTAAGTCTAAGATGCCATTAAAGTTAATGTGTGTGTAAAGGCAGGCGTCCCAATACTTTTAGTAATATAGTGTATTTAGGAAGAGGCATGGCAAGTTTTTTGAAGTTGTAATTTTTTTGTCACAATATTTTGGAAAATTAAGAAATGAAATAAAATTTGTTTTTACATTATTTTTTGTTACATATTGTCACCAGTGCAGTACAGCGTCATCATATGACTAGTATGGTGGTGATCAGTGATACTGACTGGTGATGGTATGTAAAAAAAAAAACAAAAATCAAAATATCTATTTTTATAATTTTTAGACATTTTTTCCTTCTTTTGTTAAATCTTTTTTTACTATTTTTTGTACACCCTGTCATCAGAGAAGTTCGGTGTCACTGTAGGGGGCGGGGGATGATCAGGAATTTTTATCTTTTTACACTGTTGTTGCAAAGGGGCCCCACAGTTACTCTCCTACATGCACTCAGTATCAGTGAAAGAAACTGAACCCAGTGCCCTAGTGAGGCAAGGCTACAGCTGGCCATACATGGTAAGTTTTCTTTTGAATCAGCCAGTGACAAAGTTAACCTCCTTGCCAGGACAATGTATTCTGACAATGGCACCTGCCACTGCAGCTGATGGGTTGCAGATGTTGATTGAGGAAAATTTTCCAACATGTCCCTTCAACAGAAGTTGATGAAATGATCAACCTGTGCCAAAGCAGCCAAATTTCAATCAGCATATGGCCAGCTTTAGTCATTATGTATTCTTGATATTATTTAAGAATAAATAAACTTCTTGTCTACACTGAACTATTACGATCTCTGAAGCATTTTTGCACTCTCCCCCAGTTTTTTTTTTTTAAATGAATCAAAGATTTGCGTTCAGTTAATATTCACTATGTTATGCCTGGAATCTGATTGGCTACTAAAACAAATCTCATTTTTCTTTTCTACTGGTAATTACATTGTGTTTTTGTTGCACTATGCTATCTCTGTATCATAGCTGTGTTTAGTATGAATGAATGATTATACCATCTTAAATGTGCAAAAAGTCCAACTGACCGCAGTTATGTTTGTTTGATGGTTACCTGCATCAGCACCCAAAACATTCTAAACTGAGCTTTGTGATGTTTTCCGGATTGCACGCACATAGAGATAGAGATTGCTATCTTTAGGAAACAGATACTTGCACATTTTCAGAAAATAATCTTGGGAAAATCAGAGGCATTTTTAATTAGAACAGGATTGCTGAAATGTAATCCGAAGAAATGTCAAATCCGTTAGATAAACAAGGTGAGGGCAAACAAAGAATACAATGAGAAAATTGTCCGAAATAATTGTGTTCTTTTTTCTGAACAAAATAAAATCTCAAAACATTTGACAGAAGATGGAAAACCATTTTTCATAATTTTGGGTTGTGTGCTTTCATCTAACAAATGCTTTGTTTTTTTTTTTTTCCCGTTATTGGATACTGATAGTTAGTAGTCATTTTCAGTTCATTCAGTCAGACATGTTTGAACTGTTGTCTGTTCAATGGCTAGCAAGCAAAGCAACAAAAAACACTGCTGTAACTGTTACTGGAGAAAATAGGCGTATAATATGATCGCAAGCTTTGTTTTGGTAATAATTACCAGTTCATCACTTTCATGTTACTAAATACAGAATTCAAAGTAATTCCTCCAAGGTGAACCATATACCAAGAATTTTAATATAGCGGTACCCCCCCCGTAGGAGCTGCTTGAATATTCTTGCCCGGGTCTCCCACTGATTAATCCACAGCCAATTACACTGTATTTTCACACAGCCAGTTGCACACACTCTTCCGCTCGTTGTCTTCAATGACTAGTCTAGGGGATGCGTTTTTATGTTTTATTTGGAGAACTTGGATAGGAGAAGGGAATTAGTAGGATACTCCAAATTAACTGTGCACAAGCGAGGACAACTGTCTATGTAGAACTGTGGAGCAGATTATCTGCTGAACCATACAGGGTCTGTATGAAATGAACAAGTCCCTTTGTAGCAGAAGGAACTCAGTGGACTTTATATCTTCAAGACACTAGCCAGAGTCCCCTTTAGCTCACACACCCAGTATGCTGACTACTAGGATCAAGAGGGAGATTTCAGCAACACACACAGTTGCGTGAATCCCTTCAGGGGTCTGTACTACCAAAATGTCCAGGGACATCTGGTAGCCTCCTTCCAACTTCCAAGCGACAGCCTATACCCAGGGCCGTCTTAATAGCATCATGGGCCCCTGGGCAAAGTGCTACTCTGGAGCCCTTACCAGCCTGCCCCCAATTTATGCACCTACTCTCAATAATTAAAGTATGAATCGTTTATATAAATAAACATATATTTATTAGTACTTTCAATAAAAACTGATTTTAAACAATAAGAGAACATGGCATAAATCAAAGACTAATATCAAAACAAGGGCACAATACTGGGGGTGAAGCAAAAGGACACAGTATGGGGGGGGTCAGAAGAGCACAATAGTGGGTTTACGAGGGCACAGTACAGCTTCCAGGACGCTACACTGGTCACAGCCAGAGGTGTTGCTAGGGGGTGGCTATTGGGGCTATAGCCCCGAGTCTGGGGCCCATAGCCCTGGGTCTTTTACAGGGTGGGTGCAGTTTTGCAATTAGCAGGTATGACCCGGTCTGGAATGCAGACTGTGTGTGTATGTGTGTATATATATATATACACACACACACACACACACACACGTATATTTATTACTATTATTATTTATTTTATTACATGTATGCCCGCTCAAGCGTATGTCTTTCTTTACTTCGCTGCTATGGGCTCCAGCCCCAGATCTTTTGTAGACCTAGCAACGCCCCTGGTCACAGCCATCCTTGGACAGCTTAGTAAAAAGTGACTGTACCAGAAAATCTGGGAAATTTGGCAAGTATGATGTTATGCAAGATTATCATGGGGCCCCTATGCACCTGGGGCCCCTGGGCTGTGGCCAGGGGTGCCCATTCATTAAGACAGCCCTGCCTATACCAGTGACATCAGGCCAGATCCATGGACATCCTTCCTCAGTCAGCTTGCACAGGAACCCTGGGTTGTAGCTTTAAGGCTTCAGGCCCTCTGGTCAGTCACCTGAGGCCGCATGGCAGCCTGTGCGTGGGAGAGGTGGCAGCCCCCTCCCCACCTGGATCTTTCTCCAGAGGTAGACTGGACTGCCTACACCATGTGCTCCTCAGACTTAAATACAGGTACCCAGCATTCTTTGGGGCATACCCCCTTCCAATTGGCCAGGGCTGTGTAGACATCCATGCTCTCATCTGCCAGGTTTCCACCCACTGTCCAATATACTCTATAGCTATTGGAACAGTGTGGAACTTCCCCAGATAGCATGAGCCGCACCAGAGCACACAGAGAAGACTCTATCAAACAATCACCGCTCTCTGTTAAGCAGAGAGCACATACATTTACCAAGGTGTCTCCCTGTTAAGCAGAGAAACCCAAAACTATATACACTCACTAGCACCCACCTAGGAGGGTGCTACATTTAGATACTTTATTACAGCTTTGTGCCCACTTCTGTTCTCATAATCAGCAATGATAGTTACTTGTCTATAACAATAAACAGCGTCAACCCTGCACAAGTGACACCAAACAATAAATCTCTCCCAACATCACAAATATAATAGAATGTATGTGATCATAAATTTCCATAAATAATCCATGAACTGAATGGTGCAATCAAGTCTTTAAAGTGTCTTTTATGCTTAATAAAAGTGACAGCGTGCTACAAAGTGCTCTCCAGTGCTCCACACCAAATCTGTGCAAAAGTGCCAGGACCCCTCTTGTGACCCCACTCACCAGAGGATATGGACCATCTGCTTTTCAGTCAGAAGAGCTAGGTACTGGTGGGGGTGATTCTTGACCGGGACAACTGGAGAATCAAACCGAATATCCCAAAGCATAACCAGCAGGATACATGCGGTCCAGGTAACAAAGGGATCTTCATAGTGCAAACAGTATAAAATGCTCTTTATTGCACAATTATATAACTACTTACAGGACAGAGATGAATAAACAGCATGGGATATCACTGACATGCGATAGCGTGATTTTCAGCATGCGTTCCACCAGCTTGCTACCACCATTGGCGGATGTGACGTAAACAGCGGTGGCGGACTGGATATGACGTCAATGCGTTTCGCTCTGTGAATTGAGCGTCATCACGGACCATCTCCACATCCGGAGACACTGACCAGACCGGCTCTTGTTTTTGTTGTTTTATTTGGGGGAAATAGCTTGGATGGGGATAAGGGGTGACTGTGGGATGCCCAAATAATTATGGTACAAGGATTCCTTATACAGTCCTGTATATGCGTACTTCACTGCAGACTCTCCCTCTGCAGACTATTGCTCCTCTCAACTCTCCAGCTCTTCACTTGCTGACCATTTCTCCTACAGTCTTCTCACTACACAGGACTCAGCTTTATACTTCTTTGCTTCTCTCCAGCTCAGAACTTAGTTTCCAGCCTGAAGGGAAATTTATCAGGCTTCTCTATACCTTTCTCTTCACCACGGTTAGCACATGGTGAGGCCTACCCTGTTTCAGCAGGACCTCCGGAACATCCATTACAGGCCAGGGATCACAGGCCCCTGAATGTGCAGCAAAATACTTTAGTGCTAACCAGACCTTTGACGGACTAAAACTCCCAGCCCATCCTCTCCAGGTCCTGTCGACCTGCCCTCTGGTAGTGACGCTCCTTTCCCTTCACTGGCTCCCAAGGCTCCCACAGACTGTCCACCATTCCTCTCGCAGCCTGCTCCAGCACTTTCTCCTCCAGTCCCAGGGACCATCACTCACCGCACTGGTGGATACTTTAAAGTCTCTCTCCTCCTGTTGCACCTCCACTGTTCTCCTGTTCCTCCTGTGTGGCTCCAGGAATCACTCTCCTTCCTGGATGCAC
Source organism: Glandirana rugosa (assembly GCA_018402905.1). Lineage (NCBI taxonomy): Eukaryota > Metazoa > Chordata > Amphibia > Anura > Ranidae > Glandirana > Glandirana rugosa. Next base: position 1,335,919 of record BLSH010461616.1, read on the forward strand.
CCGAACCCCCAGGCCCCAAGGTCACCCTCCCCAGACTGGGGGCGACCTCCCGGCTAGTTGTCTGCATCACAGCGCCTCTGCTACATCTCCAGACTTCCACCGGACACTACTCCTCCCAGATTGGGCTGACTCTGAGTATTTAAGGAGGCCTACCTCCCTGCCAACCCTGCTTGGGGATTGGTCAGGGCTCCTCAGAACACTCCAGATGGCTCCACCCATCTCCCAGCTCTCTGACCAGAAAATCTCCAGGTTTCTAGAAAGAAGTGGGAGATTCTGGTGAGCTCATCTGTTAAGTCCACCCAATCCTCCTGAGCCTCTCCTCCCAGTCCAGATCAAAACATCCAGGCCTGCACATTACAGTCAGGCCTGACTAAATTTACCTCTCCTAGCCAAAACCCTGCTAGAAAACGCACCTATACGATGGGGGCTTTACACTGACATCATACTGTACATTCTATATAGACCAGTCTGTAACCTGACACCATACTGTACATTATATACAGACTAGTCCGTACTCTGACACCATACTGTACATTATATACAGTCCAGTCCATTCACTGACACCATACTGTACATTATATACACTGGTCTGTATATGATGTACAGTATGGTATCAGGGTACAAACTGTTCTGTATACAATGTACGGTATGGTGTCAGGGTACAGACTGATCTGTATATATTGTACAAGTGGTGTACCAGTTGTAGACTACTGTGCTTCTGAGCTCAGACAGGGAGAGGCAACACAAAGAACCAATCAAATGTGTTGCAGTGCAAGGAGTGTGCTGATAGGAGGTGAGAGCAGAGCGACAAGAGAGACAGATCAGCTTATTAGTGTGCTGCTTCTCTGTTCCCTTTTTGGTCACAAGGTGAGTGTGGGAAGGAAATGAGATGAAAGTAAACTGCAGTAGAGAAAGGTCAGGTCCCCTCTCCTTCTAGACGGGGATGTGCTGCGTGGCAGAGCTGTGTAAATCTTAAGACTAGGTGGACAGCAATTTGAGTCCTTTCGTAGGTAAAATAGCTGTTCATCTGAAGTTTAGCATTAGGTCTTTTAAAACAAATACCAAGTGGGACTTTCTATAATTTCACATGCTGACAATATAAGAATTTTGTAGCCTTGGCAATTCAATTGATGTTAATATTCTGTGAACAGGTCTCATTACAAGTTGAACTTGTTTTTGGGAAAGGGCCCAAGCAGGCTGTAATGAAACATTTCTGCGGGTCTGAAGCAGACCCAGTGGGGTCTACCTACTGGCCAGGAGGCTTAATTGTTATTCTGTTGGATCATTTTTTGAATGTGATTATTATGCCTGCGAGGAAACCTCTTGTTTTGGGTCGTGTTTTGTGGCAATGCTAGTATTGCTTAACTGTAGTAGAAAAATGTGCAAATAAAGGGAAGAGCAACCTGACTCATAGTTGCCAACAGTCCCAATTTTCCCGGGGTATTCAGACCCATGTCCCGGTCTGTCCGTGTCCTGGTAAAAATCACAGGAAATTGGCTTTGTCCTGATGTTCTGTAAGCGACTTTTCTTTCCTTCCATCTATCTCCTTCCCTCTCTCTTTCTTCCTTTCTCTCTTTTTCTCCCTCTCTCTGTCACGTACCTGACGGTGGAGTCTGTCTTGTGCAGGGAACAACCGCTCTTGCGCACCCGATTCGAGGACCCCTGGTAGTGGGGACAGAGGCCCAAGAGTGCGGGATGGCATGAGGGCTGGAGGATCACCGATGATGTAGCGAAGCTCCAGGAGGCGTGCAGGTAGATGGATGGTCGTTCAGGCAGGGTCGGCAATGGGCAGGCAAGACGGTACAAAGGATCAGGCAAAAGAGTAGTCAGAGTCCAAGCAAGGTTCGATACACGGGC
>BLSH010461616.1:1342706-1380331 GCA_018402905.1 Glandirana rugosa
TTCCCTCTCACTTTTTCTCTCTCCCTCTTTCTCTCTGTATCTTTTTCTCTCTTTCCCTCTTTCTTCCTCTCTATTTTTCCCTCTTTCCCCCTCTCTCTTTTTCTCTTTCTCTCACAATCCTTTTTCCTTGTTTTAGACGACAAGACCTGCAAAAGGCGCCACCGCGCGCGGGCCTTTGCCGCGGTAGGAACAGGTATCAGAGGCTGGGGCTCACAGGTCGGGAACGCTGTAGAACGAGCAGCACTTGTCTCCAGGGCCTCCAGGTTTAAATAGGCCCGTTTGGCGCCGTTTCCGGGCGCGCGCCACCGCGGAAAACGTCCAGAACAGCAGATTTTGTTCCTTTTTCCTAACACTCTCTTTCTCTTTTTCTCTCTCCCCCTTTCTCCCTTTTTATCTCTCCTTCTTTCTCCCTTTCTCTCTTTTTCTATGTCTCTCTTTCTCCCTCTCTCTTTTTCACTCTCCCTTTTTCTCCTCTTCTCTCTTTTTCTCTTTCCCCATTTCCTCCCTTTCTCTCTTTTCTCTCTCCCTTTTCTCCCTTTCTTTATTTTTCTCCCTCCCTTTTTCTCCCTTTCTATATTGCTCTCTCGAGACCCCTTTTTCTCCCTTTCTCTCTTTTTCTCTTTCCCCTTTTCTCTCTTTCTCTCTTTCTCCCTTCCTCTCTTTTTCTCTCTCCCTCTTTCTCCCTTCCTCTCTTTTTTCTCTCCCTCTTTCTCCCTTCCTGTCTTTTTCTCTCTCGGTCTTTCTCCTTCCCTCTCCTTTTCTCTCTTTTCTCCCTTTCTCCCTTCCTCTCTTTTTCTCTCTCCCTCTTTCTCCTTCCCTCTCCTTTTCTCTCTTTTCTCCCTTTCTCCATTCCTCTCTTTTTCTCTCTCCCTCTCTCTCCCTTCCTCTCTTTCTCTCTTTTTCCCTTCCTCTCTTTTCTCTCTCCCTCCCCTTCTCTGTTTTTCTCTCTCCCTCTTTCTCCCCTTTCCTCTTTTTCTCTCTCCCTTTCTTTCTCCCTTCTCTCTTCTCTTTCATCTCTGACTCTAACCACTCCCCGCTACATCACACCTACAAATGAATGCCACACCCTTAATTAAAATAAGACTCCGCCTACAGACAAAAAAAAGTTTGCTAAATGTTGGCAACTATGCTGACTGTGTGTGTAGTAGAACTGTATAAATCTTAGAATCAAAATGTGAATATTTCAATTGTGCATTATTTGTTTTTCTGGAGTTTAGTTTTAGCCTACCATCAAACCTCTTAATGTGTACAGGCTAAACATGTTCCTATAGGATTCACAAGCACATTGTCCCAATTCCTAATTGGGAAAGGCAACCCAAAACTAAGATTTCCACAGACTCCACAATAACTAAAAAACAAAAATCCTATATGGGCCAACTGTTTTGAATTCGTTTTGACAGTCCCACATCTTGGCCCCCTGTCCTGCCAGTGCTGTATCCCAGGCCATATCATGGGATCATAGCGTTAACCTAATTTGAGTTACTGCACGTGCCCAGTAACACATACAGGCATTAATTTTGAGGATCAAGGCAGCAAATGGGAAGTTCCCACGTATTTAGGTCTGGGTGGCACTTACCTGTAAAGTTCAATTGGGTTCCTCAAACCTTTAGTAGCACCATCTTCATAAAGTTTATACTTCTTTTCTTTGCCTGTGTTGCTTGGGATGCACTAGCTCCCTCCAGCATTACAAAACATACATATACCTTAATTTTTCACTAAAAGTGTATCTAAACTGAAGAACATAAATGTAATTTATTGCATTTGCTTACCAGTACCTGTGGTGGCTCAATTTTCTTTTTTTCACGCAAGTACAGAAGAATGTATGTTAATTCTGTTAGGAATCCAATGTCCTTCTTTTGCACTGAACCTAAATCTCAGCTGCCTTCTGTGCACTACAGAACAGCTTTCCCTTTGTTATGGAGATGAGGAGGGTGTTCTGTAGTGCTAACACATTTCCTAGTCCTAGAGTGACAGAGCTGCTCCTCTAGAAATACAGTATGGCAAGTAAGCATTTTTACTCTAGGATAGAAAGTGTATCACTGACAGCATCACCAGGTGAAAATAAGGGATAAAACTCTGAAAGGTAATGCAGTCATCACATCTAAGGACTAGTAACCTTTGCTATATGACATTTTTGTTTTGTTTTGTAGTTTAAATATGCATTATTATCATTATTATACAGGATTTATGTAGCGCCAACAGTTTGCACAGCACTTTGCAATGTAAAGGGAGACAATACAGTTATAACACAATGAAATACAAGAGGGTTGAGAGGGCCCTGCTCATAAGAGCTTATAATCTAATAAGGTGGGGCAAGTGGTATAAAAGGTAATAACTGTGAGGGATGAGCTGATGGAAGAATTAAAACAGGGGTCGGCTACCTACGACCCGCGGGCCGCACCCGACTTGCCACCACTAAATGAATTCACATGCACCTGTCCCGTGGACATTTTAACCCCCTTCATGCTGACCGTACGCAAATATGCTGCCTCGGCTTGAAGGGATTGTACTGGGGTAATGCCTGCAGCTGCACGCATCACCATTTTTTGAGCCGGCGGTTGGCTTTGTTGGGATAACAATTGATGCTTCTAAGAAGCCACTCGGCTGTTATCCCAAGTAGAGGGAGGAGACATCCCCCTTCCACCGGTCCCACCGGGAGTCCTGAGCTGCCAGCCAGCATGCCCGCTGGCTGGCCGGAGACTTGAACATCATGACATCACTTCCTGTTTACAGAAGACTTAAAGGTGCCAAATTTTAAAAAATTACAGTTTTCAAAACAGTCAAACTTGGTTACTATAGACCCAAGATCCCTCCATAAAGAGTACATGTCACTGCCTATTACTGTCATAAGGGATGTTTACATTCCTTCTTACAGCAATAACTTTATTTTCAAAGGGACAGTGTAAAAAAAAAAAAAAAAAAAATGATATAAATAAGAAAAAAATAAATAAATCGGCCCATCACTGCTTACTGGGGAGGGCTGTGTATTATGCAGGGGAGGGCTGTGTAATATGCAGGGGGCTGGATAGGGGGCCCGTGTTATTTGCTGGGGGAATTGTGTAATATGCAGGGATGGCTGTGTAATATACGGGGGGGGGGCTGTGTAATGTAAAGGGGTCCAGAGGTACGGGGGGCTGTGTAATGTAAAGTGGTCCAGAGCTACAGGGGCAGTGTAATGTAAAGGGATCCAGAGGTGCAGGGCTGTGTAATGTAAAGGGACCAGAGGTACAGGGGCTGCGTAATGTAAAGGGGTCCAGAGGTGCAGAGGGCAGTGTAATGTAAAGGGGGCCAGAGGTGCGGGGGCTGTGTAATGTTATCTTCATTTATTAGCAGGTGAATGTGTTCCTCCATGCATTCACATACATTGAATTCAGCCCTTACGTGGAGAAAGGTTGCTGACCTCTGAATTAAAAGTTCAGTTATTAGGTGGAGGTGTGATAGGCTTCCCTGAAGAGATGAGGTTTCAGGGATTGCCTAAAGGTGGCTAGAATAGGAGATAGCCAAGCAAATAATTTAGAGAGTTCCAGAGGATGGGAGAGGCTCTGGAGAAGTCCTGGACATGAACATAAGAGATGAAAGGGTTTGGGTGATAAATTGAGACAAGATTGGTGATGTGAATAGTGCAGAGTAGTGAATGACTTTCAGTGGCGTCACTAGAGTTGGTGTCACCTGATGTGGTAAAACATGGTGCCACCCACCCCCCATCAACCCCCCCTCCCCCTATGATAAAAATGATGTCACTCCTCCCCCCACCCCTTCTTCCTACTTAATGGTGTCACCCCCTCGCACCCTCATAAGGACGCCACTGGTGGCTTTGTATGTTGTTGTTAGCATTCTGAGTATAATTCACTGGGCAATCGGAAGCCAGTGTAGGGATTGGCAGAGAGGGGTGGCAGACACTGAACAGTTGGTAAGGTAGATGAGTCTGGCAGCAGCATTCATGATAGACTAAAGGGGGACAGCCTGTGTAGAAGCAGGCCTAAGAGAAGAGAAGTGCAATGGTCAAGGCAAGAGATAACAAGGGAATGAATGAGTTGAATGATGGTTTCATTAGTTAAAAAGGGGCACATTTTAGAGATGTTACAGAGTTGAAGTAATCTTTATAGAAACGTCAGGGCAGAGGCATGAGTGTGTGTGTGTGGGTGTGGGAGGGGGGGAATATTACAAACTCTGTTTCGTTTGAGGAAGTGTTGTGACAGCCACCTTGATATGTCAGTTAGTAAGTTAGTAATGTGAGAAGAGACCGAAGGATAATAAGGTGTCCATAGAGGGGCAGTTGGATATACAACCACAATCCAATCATGCTTCAGGATCTTTTACTGCAGAACTCTTGACCAGGAAAGCATAGTTCAGCCAGATGTTTCTGTTTATGCAATTTTAATGGGGAGGCGCCACTGAGCCAAAGGCAGATCCATTTTTCATGGGGCAAATAGAAGCAAATGGTACAGATTTTTTTAGCCTGCCCAATTGATTTCTACCCCCAGAGAATTCAGTTGGAGTTGTTACTTGACCCAGTTGAAATGGCTGAATCAAGTTGCTTTCATCTATTGTCTGTTGCAGGCTTCGATGGGGTGTGCGAGGGGTAGGGCTGTACAGCTGACCATACAAAATTTGGTTTAAAATGTTTAGTTTTAAAAATGTTTGTTCAGTTTTCTAATCATTAGTTATTTGTTCATTGTGAATTACAGTGATGAGAAATAAGTGACAGGGTTGTAGAACATGAATGGCACCTCCTTATCTTAAACCTCTCTGTAAATGAATAACTAACAATAGTAGCTTTTGTTTTTTTCTCTTTGATTTTCCCTTTTCTCACAGAGTGTTGATAATTCTAATGTTTCCATCATTGCTCAGAATAAGAAATGCTTTGATAATGACATCATTTGTTCAAAAAATCTTGTCATCTCTGTGGGCGGTACTGACATTTATTTTACTGACACATCAGAAAAACAGGTTAGTGAGTAAATCTTAGCATATTTCCTTTAAATATTTGTTATTTTATTGAAATGCAGGATATTCACTAATATTGTTATTTTTCTATTAATATAGAAGCAATTTCGAATACAAAATGGATCTTTTAGATATCAGCATTGGAAGGCTGGGTTTTACACAGTGGTGCACTTCCCAGAATTAGACATCACAATACTATGGGATAAGAAAACCACAATCCATGTTAAAGTTGGACCTCGGTGGAAAGTAAGTAGTGGTAGTTGCTTGCTTTTGAATATTTTTAATACTATAGCATTTATTTCACAGCTATGTAAAAAGCAGAAGTTTCAGTATTAATTCAGTATTAAACCCAAAAGCAAAAATGTATTTGCCATTTACCAATCAGCCCTTTGCTCACCTTTATCCGGCCCTTGGAGTACTTTTCCTCCCCATGCAATAGTCAATGAAGAATTGTGCAGACAGCACTCCAGCAGATGGGAAATAGTAATCCAGTTTATTCAAAACATAAGTGTACAATAGAAGTCCAAATTCATACAAACGTATCAAAAGGCATATCCAACGGCAAAGTAAAAGGACGGACAGGAAAGATGGATGCGTTTCACGAAAATACAATTCGCTTAATCATCATCTAGCAAAAGTCTGGTCATACTGATTTAAATACGTTCCTTTCCCAGGTGAAAATAGAGACCAGTTAATTGCATCGTGCTCACATTCAATCCCTATCACCTGCAAGTGCGAGCACAAGCACAGGTGAAAAGGGCATGTATACATTCAAGGTATAACACCATCGATAAAACAAATAGCAAAACATTTTCACATCATGAATGATACAAACATCCCCAACACAGGAAAAATGTGAAACAGAAAAACAGAAAAAAGAAAAACCGAAAATAATAAACACAAGAACGAGCCTCTTCAATCGGTCATATACAGATCTATTGTATAGGTGTATGTATGAGCTGCCGATTTAAATAGATCTTTCAAAAAATATATAGATGTTCAAAATTATATTATTCTAGATAAACATGCAGGTGTCAACCAGATATAAACCTGTATCTATAGAGTTCCCCCCAAAAAAAGTGAATATAATTAAAATCATTAAAGGAAAAAAATGCTCTATACTCCCATTCGATCGGTATTATAGCAGAAAACACCGTCTGCACTATACGTCAAAGGAACCCCCAATACCTTTTGAAGAATGTGGAAAAGGAAAATTATGAGGTTAAATGGGAAAAGCACACTGTAGTATTTGGACCCACTAAAGCTGGATACAAATAATGTACACAGACTCTACATATTAATTCTTATCCATATTGTTTTTATATTCTTCCTTATCCTTAATATTGGATATTTATTATGAAAAAATATATATCAAAAAACAGTTCAACAAATATATAAATGGAGCCAATACACCTATCCAACAAAGAAGGATCCCCAGCCCATAAAACAGGAATTTGTTGACTTTGAAATCCTACTTAGATCATCAAAAAAGATGACTGTCTATATTAAAAACATTTTAAATTTATTTTAAACATTATATATATATATACATATATGTTATTTATGTGTTTAATTATGCAGAGGGAACAAAAATATATCAATAATGCAACCCGACTGTAGAACCGTCCACATCGCTTCACTCATGAAAGGAATGTTGGAACATTATTACATATCTGTCATGTGACAGGCTGTTCAGCCGATCGCAATCTGATCCTAAAATGAATCAATTCTCATAATAGTGAGTGACATCCCACTCGAAGTTTAAACCTAGGGGGTTTCTACTTCTTAATTTATGTATCCAAAAGACCGCCCGTTTACATAAGAGGCGAAACAAGTCTCCTCCTCTTTCATGTGTCTTCACCCTTTCAATCACCTGGACCTGAAAAGGCGAAGAATCACCCTCATGCTGGAAATTATAGTGATGGGCTACATTTGTAGATTTTTTAGTTCTAATGTCTGTCAGATGTTCACGTATTCTATCTCTGAGCCTGCTTGTGGTTCTTCCCACATACTGAACCGAGCATGCGGCACAGGTGATGGCATAGATAATATAAGATGTATTGCAATTAAAAAAATGGTCAATGTTGTATGTCCTGCCATCCACCGAACCAACAAAAGTATTGCCCATCAGTATGTGAGAGCAGCAAGGGCAGTCCCTTGCCCCACATGTAAAGTTGTCTTTGCAATGCAACCAGGTCAGGGATTGCGATTTGTTGCGTTTAGAATCAAAAAGCTGGGAGCAAGATGGTTGCCCAGGGTCTTGGCTCTTCTAGCAACCACATTTATCCCCTGATCCAATATTTTAGAGCACACTGCATCATTGAACAATACTGGCAGATGTTTATTAACTATATGTTTAATTCCGGACTATAACCCAACACTATATATGGACGATTGTATTTGTCCATATTAACTTTATGATGTCTATTTTTGGTTTTGAGAAGATCTCCTCTATTCTTGTTTCTAGCGCATGTGAGGGCTCTATCAAGTGTCCATCTAGGATATCCCCTGGCTAAAAAGCGATCATATAATTTGGACGATTGTCTGCTGCAGATGCGGCGCAATCTGAGGAATTGGCCCATGGGGATACCCTTGATGGTATGCCGGGGGTGGCTAGAGCTGGCATGCAAGACACTGTTTCCTGCCATTGGTTTCCTATATAAATCACATACAACCTCCCCACAATGTTTTTGATTGAAAATGCCCAACTGCAACCCTTCTCTCACCAAGAAAGATAAAATGCCTTTATACTCCTTAGTAGGGTTCCCTTTAAGGACAATGTATGTTTTTCTGTCTGACAGCTGTCTGAGTGCTTCCTTTTTATAATCCTCTCTGTTCAAGACAACCACCGCACCCCCTTTGTCTGCATTGTGTATAATCAGTGTATTGTCATCAATCAGGGATCTTAAAGCAGTCCTTTCGGATCTGCTGAGATTATCCCCCCTGAGGTGACCCTGGGGTGGTAGTTGTGAGAACAGAGAGAATACTTTTCCTCCCACTGATACAATACATTATTTCTTTCACTAATACCAACAATGGGGTATAATTCCTGGTGGTGACAAAAATAATGGGGCACTATTTGTCCCATTGATACCAATGACGGGTCACTATTTCTTCCACTTATACTAATGATGGGTCACTATTCCTCCCACTGACACCAATGATGGGGAACTATTCCTCCCACTTATACCAATGAAGGGACGGTATTCCTTCTACTGATACCAATGATGAGGGGCACTATTCCTTTCACTGACACCAATGATGGGGCACTATTTCTCCCACTATTACCAAGGATGTGGCACTTTTCCTCCTACTAACACCAACAACGGGCGCTATTCCTCCCCCTAATACCAAAGATGCATTGTTTGCTCCCACTAATGCCAGGGCAATTTCTACTTCCAATGACCACATTCCGGCCCCCTTAAAGTCTAAAGGACAATCAACTGGCCCACTGTTTAGAAAATTTGGAGACCTCTGGTCAAGTTTATCCAAATTTGCTAGTGCAGCTAAAACTGTCCTCTCCCCAGACTGACAATGCGGCTGTCTAGGTGTGGCTCCATTGCTCCTCCAGTGAGAGGAGACACTCTAAGACAGGAAGTATGCTGTGGATGTTAATTTTTTTTATTGTTTTGTGTCATTTTTATTTAAAGAAAAACTCCTGAAATGGAATTACTTTATACACTTACTTTGGGTCAGCTTGGTTTGTTCCGATTGGCTGTGGTGAAGAGGCACATGGATGACAAAGGAAGTTTTGTACTCAATGAAAAAATACAAGGTTTCTCCTGATGGTGGAGGTGGAAGTATTTTAACCACCTCCCACCCGGCCACTGTATATATACACGTCCTGCAGAACGGGAGCTCACAGCGCGGCCACGCGGCGTGCTGCGGCTGGATCCTGTGATCATTATGATCACAGGATCCACCTGAGCAGAGATCGGGATACGGGCGCAGTGACTGGCCCTCCTGATCATGTGACAGCTGTGTCCAATCACAGCCATCACATTGTAAACAGAGACGAACGTCTCTGTGACAGTTCTCCCCCCGCCGAGCTCAGTGAGAGCTCAGTGCGGGGGGAGGGGGGGGGGGAATCTGCAGCAATGTGACAGATCACCCCCCACACAGTGCACCAAGCACACTGATACCCCTGTCCCCATACACATACGTGTCCCTATAAAACAGTCCCCAAAACATCTGTATGTCCCCCATAACATCTGTCACCATACACAAAACCTCTGTCACAGTCCCCAAAACATCTGTATGTCCCCAAAACATCTGTCACAGTCCCCAAAACATCTGTATGCCCCCGTCACATCTGTCACCATACACAAAACATCTGTATGTCCCCGTCACATCTGTCACCATACACAAAACATCTGTATCTCCAAGTCACAACTGTCACAGTCCCCGTCACATCTGTCTGTCCGCCAACACCAAATAAACCCCGATTTGGGTTATTTTTACCAAAGAAATGTAGCAGTATCATTTTTGGTCAAAATCTATGAAGAGAAATTACTTATTTGCAAAATTTTATAACAGAAACAAAGAAAAATGCATTGTTTTTGAAAATTTTCAGTCTTTTTTTAATTTATAGCGCAAAAAATAAAAAACCCAGGGGTGATTAAATACCACCAAAAGAAAGCTCTATTTGTGTGAAAAAAATTATAAAAATGTCATATGGGTACAGTGTCGCATGACCGCGCAATTGTCATTCAAACTGCAACAGCGCTGAAAGCTGAAAATTGGTCCGGGAAGGAAGGGGGTTTAAGTGCCCAGTATTGAAGTGGTTAAATGCTTATTTGTTGTGTGTCCCTTTCTCATAAATTACTTTTGTATTCTCTTTCAACTTACTGGATACATTGACAACGTCAGCAAAAGTACATTTTCTAGCACACACCCCTTTTGGTCTGTTAAATAAACTGTTAAACCATTAAGAGCATTTTGTTGTGTCTTTAACATTTTTTGAAAAAATATCTGCAGATTTTGCCATAAATCCTGTGAGCTAATAACTTTTTGTGCTTTCTAGCTGTATTGACTATTATCAGTTCCCATTTAGCCCAGAGGACTGCAGAATCTCACCATACTATATTATGGAACAAGGAAGTTTTCAATAGTCCTGGGGTGACAATTTTGTTTCTAATGATACAGCACAGCGGTGACTGTCGTCCCTCTAGGACTGGAAGTGTGTTACTGGCAGGATCACCAGTAGAAAATAAAGAACAAAAGCCTAAAAACAAACAAACAAAAAAAGAAAATACAAATGCATCAGCTACATCTAAGGACCAGTAAACTGCAATAACAGAACTTTTGCTCTTGGGTTACAATATACAGTACTTTAATTTAACCTTACAACGTGTTTTGCTCTGTTAATGCCAGATAAATAGTTTAGAATTTTTTTCATAAACAAGACTTTATTAAAACCTATATATAATGTGTATTTTTAGGGAAAACTTTCAGGTCTGTGTGGAAACTTTGACAAGTACACCTCCAATGACTTGACTACATCTAATAATATGGAGGTGAGGAATGCACAGGTGTTCGGAGACAGCTGGACCATTGGCCAGGTATGAAATTATTATCTGGGAATATTCTGATTTTGTACCCAAACGTTCTCATTACATTTCCTGTATGTGAATCTGGATTTGTATGTTACTATATCCTGTATGTTATTATTTCCGTATGTAATTATATCACCGGTACTAGGCTAGATTTCAAGTGGCTATACCGGGATGATGCCTGCAACTGTAGGCATCATCTTGGTATTGTCTTTTATTGCCGATGGTCGATTTTCATGTAAAAGCAATCTTAGTGGCTAACTAGCTGCCGGTTTGCTTTTACAAGCAGTGGGAGGGGAGGACATGTTCCCCCTGCCACCTTCCCTGGCTTTTCTACACTGTTTTCCCAAAAATAAGACCTACCCCTTTTAGGGGAGGGCTGCAATATAAGCCCTACCCCAAAAATAAGCTCTAGTTTAAAGTGGTTGTTAGGTCCTGGGATGCACTCTGTTACAGTGTTGTATAGTGTAGACTGTGTATGTTGCTGTGGTCTGTGTGTGATGCATGCCATCCGTGCAACGGCTCTCAGTTGATCCCCTGCTGCCTTCCCCTTCTCTTCTGGCTGTTAGCAGGGGATCTCGTCCCCTCCCTCTGTAGTGCTCGGAGCAGGGAAAGGAGCTCCGGCGGGCCATGGAAGCGCCCAGCTGATCCCCTGCTGCCCTCCTCTTCTGCCAGCTGTCAGCAGGGGATCTCGGGCCCTCCCCTCCCTCTGCAGTGATCGGAGCTGGGAAGGGAGCTCCGGTGGCCAAAGAAGCGGCGGCGCTCAGCTGATCCCCCGCTGCTCTCCTCTTCTGCAAAGCTATCAGCGGGGGATCTCGGGATCCCTCTGCAATGTTTGGAGAGTGCCCTGGACTGTATCAAAAAATTAAGGTCAGTGCTGGGAAAAGAGGATCGGCGGGTCACGGAAGCACAGAGCGGTGCTGTAACAGGGTGTTTATCACAGTTAGATTGCAGAGAAATGCACAGTTTACATTGTATGGTACAGTGCATGTTAGGATTTTACACCCACTTTTACTCAGTTCCACTGGCCACTGGGGATTCCTGTCAGGCAGGGAGGGAGATAAGATAGCATATATGAAGCCCTACCAAGAAAATAAGCCCTACTGGGTCTTTTATTGCCAAAATGAAGGTAAGATCCTGGCTTATTTTCAGGGAAACACGGTAGGATCTCCTGTCCCACCAAGAGTCCCGAACTACCTCAGCCCACTCTCTGCTGAAAACGGGTCACAGGAGTGCAAAACAAACTGCACTCCTGTGATCCACAGGAGAAGTACAGCCAAACGAGCTTTGGCTGTACTTCTCCTTTAAACTGTAGTTGTCTATACATTGGTTGCCCTAGAAAGTCCCACTTAATAGAGAAACTCAAATGTACATCTCTTCCAGTTTACCTGGATGTAATGGGCACCAATTTTAAAAATAAAAAACATTGGGTCAAACCGATCTTGGTGTGATCAAATGCTTTTAAGGGCAGAGGAGGGATCTGGGGTCTTATAAACCCCAGATCTCTCCATAAAGAGTACCCTAATTTATATTTTATATTCCCCATGATAATAATAAAAATGATTAAAAAAAAGTAAAACGACAGTGAAAAAAAAAAAAAAGGTTGACGCGGCCCCATTCCCCATACTTGCACAGAAAGGCGAACACACGTGTCTGTCCTGCATGCACGCATACAACGATCAGCCCACACATGTTTGAGGTATCACCACGAACATCAGATCATGGGCAGTAATTCTAGCACAAGAACTCCTGTGTAACTTTAAAGTGGAAACCTGTAAAGGCTTTTAAAGCATCACCTATGGATAGTAAAATTTACATTGTTTGTTGTCGTTGCACAGGCATGTGTAATTTTAAAGCATGACATGTTTGGTATCTATTTACGTGGCATAACATTATCTTTTAAATTTTACCAAACAATTGGGTATTATATTGTGCTCTTGTGCATTAAAATAAAATAAAAATAAAAAAATATGCATTTGTTTTAAATATTGCGTTTGAAAAACTGCTGTGCAAATACTGTGGGACATAAATAATTGCAACACTCAACAATTTATTCTCTAGGGCCTCTGCTTTAAAAAAATATATATATAATGTTTGGGGGTTCTAAGTAATTTTCTAGCACAAAATACAGAATTTTACATGTAAACAAAAGTGTCAGCAAAGGGTCTGTTCTTACCTAAAGCTGCTGGATGTAGCTGTGGTAGGGTCACTGACAAACTTGGAGTCTTTTGTATTTTTATTGCTACTTTTGCATGAAAAAAATGAATAATGTTTGGTCAAGATCATCCAAAGCAAGTATAAATGAATTATTTTCTGTTATACCTAAAGCTTACGGTGTTGTATATTTTTCTCTTCAGTGTAAAAGTTATAATGAGACAATGAGGCCTTGTGAGGTTCATCAGAGCAAATTCCCATATGCAAAAAAAGAGTGTTCGATTCTCTATAGTGATGTGTTTGCACCTTGCCGCAATGTGGTAAGTTGGAATATTTAAGTACAGTTTTAAAAGAAAACCACATTACAAAAGCAGCCAGATATTTATCATTATTCTTCACAAGTTTGGGGACTGCCAGTGTGTATTTTAAAGCAAAATGTGTTTTGACCAATTACTATGCAGATATTCCCTTTGAAGTGTTTCAGTTCTGTAAAATGATATTTAGACCATTTTACATTTCCTTAAAATACCTGGCTGCTAGATTGTGATCACTAAACAGATAATGATGATGACAATTTCAATTTATTATATTTTTACATGTTATGTAATGAATATCGTTATGGCAATGCATACATTAGCCATATTTATTGATGAGCTGGACTTTTATTCATAAATACAATACATAGTACATATTCCAAAAGGAGATACCCCAATGGGTACTTTATTGGATGTGAGGTTGTCACTGAGGTAAACACATACAATTCGGTTAAAGTAAATCTTCTTTATTGTACATAAAAGTTAAAAACCCATGCATGAGTCATCAGATTCATGACCATATTCTTTTGTAAAAAACGTGAGCGTATTAACCACTTAACGCAAATCGCTGTATATATACGGCGGCTCCTTTAAGTGGAGGTATCGGCATATAGCCTGCAGCTACAGGTTCTACCCCGGTATAGTTTTTTTAGAGCGGGCGGTTGGCTATCCGCCGATAAAAGCCGATCCAGCTCGGAAGCCACTCGCCCGTTATCCCCGGGGGCAAGAGAGGACACCCCCCCCTCCCATCACCTTCTGCTGCTCTTCTCTGGCCTCCTGTCCCACTGGGAGACCAGAGCTACGATCCGGCGCGTCCGCCGACTAGAAGGAGACCTGAAGGAAGCTGGAATCGGCTCCGATTGGGTCTCCTTTGTCAAATTCCAGAAGCGACTTTATGAAGCCACTTCTGGTTTACTCGGCGGCCAATGGCGCCAGTTTTTAAAAAATGACAGTATGCAGAATCATCGTTTTTGGTAATCTGAATACTGTTAAGTGCAAAAGAGGGATGGGGGGGTATTTTAGACCCCCCATTCCTCCATAAAGAGTGCCTGTCACCATATATTACTATCACAAGGGATGTTTACATTCCTTGTGATAGCAATAAAAGTGATCAGAATTTTTTTTTTTAAAGGAACAGTGCTAAAAAAAAAAAAAGTGTGAGCAATAATTCTAGCAAAATACCTCATCTGCACCTCTAACCTGGTAACCGTTAAAAAGTGTCGCCTATGGAGATTTTTAAGTACTGGAGTTTGTCGCCATTCCGCAAGTGTGCGCAATTTTCAACCGTATCATGTATGGTATCTATTTACTCCATCAGTAGAGCGCATAATCTAACATTATGGTTCAGAAGAAAGGTGGACATACATAGTCACTATTTACGTCCTCCTTTCTTCTGAACCGTGATGTTCGATTATGCGCTCTACTGATGAAGTTGGTGAGCATGTCATCATTACCAATACTGGTAATTTATTACAATGATAAACTGTAAACTAACACTTTTATTGAAAATTAACAATTTTTAGACACATATAGAAGTTCCCTGAAAAAGCAGAAGAGCTCTGCAAAACACGGAACCCAAAGTGTTATGGAAACAAATTGTGTATAATATCGTTTGGTTAACTTCAGATGGAAATGATTAGCTGCTGATGTAGCTGTTTACCTGTTAAATACGCGCATGTTTTTTTACAAAAGAATATGGTCAAGATGACCCATGCATGGGTTTTTAACTTTTATGTACAATGAAAAAGATGTATTTTAAATGAATTGTATGTGTTTACCTCAGTGACATCACATCAGTCACTGTCCAATAAAGTCCTGCTGCCCCATTGGGGTATCTCCTTTTGGAAATTGTACTTGGTTTAAATAGGATGTGAATGTGATTAGTTATCCCTAGAACTGCCAGTCTTATAATTTAAATACAATACATACTGTTGCTTTATTTTTCAATGGTGACAATATATGGAAGTAATAATAAGAAAAAGATGGGGCAACATCTAGCAACATATCCAATGTTTGTTTCAGTGTTCTGTTCGCTTTTTATTATGTCTTCCAATTTGTTACCTATTTTTTAACAATGGCATCCAGAACCTTATTGGTTGCTTCAAGCAACACTCCGATTTCCCATTCCACCACATGTAAAGTGTGTACCAAGAACATCTACTTTTTGCTTGACATTTTAAAATTAATAGATTAGGGTACTGCTGTTGCTGGCTTGCTTTTGAAGGTGCAAGCTTGGTAAGTACAAAAAAAAGGACGCTTTTTATAAGTTACCTGTGCACAGTCCCAGGCCACACCAAGGTGTACCTTTGATTGGTATTAGCAACATACTAAATATGAAAGACAAACAATTCAGTTGTGGAGGCAGCATGCTTGCAGACCAACCTCTTTTTATTGCTTATATCATTTATAAGGGGGGGGGGAGCATTTTATATGGGTCACTTGCTCCCAAAAATACCAAAACACAAAAAATCATGAGGTATTAAGGTATTAGCATTAGTATCTTTATTTCTAAACTAACACTTTATAGAAAAAAATTATTGACACTTTTTAAAATGGTCTGTGACTTGGTGAGCTTGTCGGGACACTAGATATACACATTTTCCAGGTTAATGACACATGAAGCAGTAAAGCCAAAAGAAAGATAACAGCCTTGGACTCTGCACCTTAAAACATGTCAGCAGCTCTCATTTTTCCATCTGGTAGGTTCCCTTTAATGTCATCATAGCCAACACATGCAGTATGTATTTTACGCCTATGGGTTTCTCGTTCTCCCGTCCAGCTCCATGGTATAATTCTCACCTTCGCTCTATGAAAGCAGTCTCACGGAGACTGGAGAGAAATTGGCGCAGATCCGGCTTGACTGTCCATTATCATGCATAGAAAGACTATTTGTGTGTCTATAAGGGTAAACTTGAGACTGCTAGATCAGAATTTTTCTCCCATGCTATAGAAAAAATCTTAGCAACTAGACAACTTTTCTGCACCATCGACAGATTATTAAAAGATCACAGTCCCTCCACACTACCTGCTTCAACACAGCTCTGTAACACATTCCTACATTATTTCTCCTCAAAAATTGACAAAATGAGACACCAAATTCTTACCACACCACATGTTTTATCCACATAAATTCCTGACCCACCTAGCGTCACTGGCTCCTCTCTCTCCAACTTCTCTATACCTGACTCTTCATCTCTAACTAAATGGGTCTCAAATATGAAATCCTCCACCTGCATACTTGACCCTATTCCCACCCACGTATTTAAATCTTGTTTTAACTCTCTACGCCACATTATCCTCAATATCATAAATGACTCCCTTAACACTGGTTTTGTACCAAAAATCCTCAAAACTGCTGCTATCAACCCGGTACAAAAAAAAAACTCAACATGGCCCTGGACAATTTAAACAATTTTTGCCCAATTTCTAACTTACCCTTCCTTGCCAAGGTCCTTGAGCGGGCTGTGACATCTCAGTTACATAATCACCTGACTTTAAATAATCTATTTGAACCCCTCCAATCTGGTTTTCCGCAGCTACACATCACAGAAACCGCCTTGGTCAAAGTCATTAACGACCTTCTCTTAGCCTCTGATTCTGGGTCACTAACTATTCTTATTCTACTAGATCAGGGATATGGACCTCCAGATGTTGCAGAACTACAAGTCCCATGAGGCATAGCAAGACTGACAGCCTTAAGCATGACACCCAGAGGCAGAGGCATGATGGGATAGTTTTGCAACAGCTGGAGGTCCGCTAATTGCATATCCCTGTACTAGATCTTAGTTCTGTCTTTAATACTGTAGACCACAATCTATTACTCTCTCACCTTGGAACCATATTTGGAGTCTCAGAATTGCCTCTGAAATGGATTAAGTCATATCTCACTGATCGCTGTCACTTTGTTTCTTTTGGTGGATTCAAGTCTGAATCTGGCCCAGTCAAGTACCGTGTTCCTCAGTGGAATATATACATATTTCCACTTGCCCAACTGCTTACATCACATGGGCTCAAGTATCACTTCTATGCTGATGACACTCAAATATACATCCACACTAAACCAGATTCCACTTTTTCTGCTTCTCTCCTATCTAACTGTTTTTGTGATATAAAATTTTGGATGGCCCATAGTTTCCTTCAATTAAACTGTGACAAGACTGAAGTCATGCTTATTGGCACCCTCCATCAATTACCTAAGGCCAGTCTAAATAGCTTATCTATAGATGGCACTGTATTTGAGCTTCAGTCCAAATTGAAAAATCTACCGGTGATATTTGATGCTAGTCGAACCTTTGAGCCACATGTACAAAATGTTGTCAGAACTTCTTTTTTCCACTTGAGAAACATTGCTTGGCTGTGTCCCATGCTATCATACGCTGTAGCTGAAAAGCTGATGCATACATTTGTGTTCTCCCGACTTGACTACTGCAATGCTCTACTTGCTGGTGTACCTAAATCCATCATAAATCCGCTCCAATATGTTCAAAATTCTGCATCCAGAATCCTGACTAGGTCTGTTACAAGTGATCATATTACCCCTATCCTGGAGTTCTTGCACTGGCTACCCATCAGGTTTCTACCCATCAGGTTTCACATAGACTTTAAGATCCTCTTGCTCACCTACAAGGCTCTTCATGGCTTAGCACTCCATTTTCTCTCTGAACTTTTTTCAACTTACTCCCCCCACTCGTAACCTTCGCTCCTCAAATTCTGGTTTACTGTGTGGCCCCCCCCCTACTCACCTACACTCTATGGGGGACCAAGCCTTCTCCTGCTATGCTCCAAAGCTATGGAATTCACTTCCTAAGAATGGCAGAGAGTCCTCTTCTCTAAACTCATTCAAATCAAATCTAAAAACGTTTTTCTTTAGACAAGCTTTCACTTAATTGGCCCTTTATCCCTTATGGTATGTTATCCTGTGTATTTCTTGTGTTTTATCCTGTGTATTTCCAGTTATCCTGTGTATTTCTTGTGTTTTATCCTGTGTATTTCCTGTTATCCTGTGTATTTCTTGTGTTTTATCCTGTGTATTTCCTGTTATCCTGTGTATTTCTTGTCTTTTATCCTGTGTATTTCCTGTTATCCTGTGTATTTCTTGTGTTTTATCCTGTGTATTTCCTGTTATCCTGTGTATTTCTTGTCTTTTATCCTGTGTATTTCCTGTTATACTGTGTATTTCTTGTTTTTTCCTTTGAGAAGCCACCTTTAAAGGCGCTATATAAAATAAAGTTTATTATTATTATAAAATAACGTAAAGAATTTTGAGCTGCAGAATGAAAATTCTTTTTTATGATTTTTTTAAATGCACAGATAACCAGAATCATGGGCATCAGATTAATAAGTCACATAAATATACTTACCACAATATACTTTCGCTAAATCAATGTCTTTGTATGGAGACATTGCAACACTGTAAGATAAACACTAGATGGCATTATAATAATTGATATTCATTTCATATCTCTTATTGAAATTAATATTCCACTAACCATTCTGTGGTTAGCATTCACAACTCATACTGCATAGCTACAGTGTTTCATACGTAATATATTACTTTTAAAACAATTTGAATTTTGAAATGTAAAAAGCAATTCATAAATCATTTACCGTGGAGATGAAATACAATATTTGTTTTATGTTCTACTTTGTTACAGATTGATGTGACATCATTTGTGAAGAATTGCCATACAGATACATGTAACTGCAACCTTGGTGGAGATTGTGAATGTCTTTGTACCAGCATAGCAGCATATGCTCACAAATGCTGTCAACAAGGTGTAGCTGTCCACTGGAGATCACCCAATGTGTGCTGTAAGTGGTTCTTTATGCCTGAAAGCTTGTTGAAAATGTTTTAGCATATTATTCAAATCTAATGCAGGCCTTTGAAATCAATCTGTTACAAAACAGTGGATGCAGCCATTTGTTAAGCTATTGTTAAAAGCACTTGTTGAAGCACTATTTATAATATTATTTAATATTAATTCAGTAACAATCAATAAGACAAACATAGGGGTCATTAATGGCTTTATGAGACCACACGCAGGTTAGACTCCTTAACCTACTTCTTGGCCTTGCATTCTGTCACTTCCCACAGAAACCCTATATTGTGTGGCCTCCCAGAGATGTCAGCCCCTCTTTCACCTAACAGTGCATCATTGCTTATAGCCTTCTTGTGTTCATCTCCACAATGGTGTATTTTTAGCAATTTACAAATGAATAAAAGTTGGGCTATGCAAAATAATTTATTAATAAACATCTCCTGTAAATGCTCAACATGTTTTGTCCTATACAGGCTTCATCAGGAGCTACTGGGAGTCTGCATAGGATGAAACATGTTGAGTGGCAACTTTTTATAGTACATCTTTGTTCATCTGTGACTTGTTCCACATAGAATGTTGCAATGGTGAATGAAAGAAGAAATGCTTCAGGAAAGGGTTCCTCAGCAGTTGAAAGAGAAGTTGCAGCTGACATCTCTGGGAGACAGTGAAAGACGGAGAGTCGCAACGAGAGGAAAATGGTAGCGTGCAAGAAGAGGCTTCAGTAGCCTTACCCTAAATGACCAACTTGTGTGCGTGTGTGTATGTGGGGGTAGTAGGTTGCCAGTGAGTACTCCTGTGTGTGACTGTTTGGTGGCAGTCTTTACACATGGATGTGCACATAAAGAGCAGCTTTAATTGGATTTGATAAGACAAAAGTAATTTTGTCTGAAAAATGTAGGAGGGTACAGCCCACCTAAAACTTCTGAATTCTACTCTGACAATTATATATTATATCTGCTGCTGTCATCTGGTATTTTTTTCTTCTACTGATACTACTGTAATCATGTCTGTCATAGGTCTGTCATCGCGTCTGCCATAGATAACCTTAAAGCTGAATTCTGGGATAGTCAAATATTTTCTAGATAGAAGAGGCTTGTGTTTTCTTACCAGGGCCAGATTAAAAGCATCATGCGCCTGGTGCTGAAAATTTTGGTGGGCCTTTTTTGGGTATAAATAAAATGAAAACACAAACAATTTTTGTTAAAATAAATAAATTATTAAAACAAATTAAATTAAATAGAGATGGGGTAAGGGTGGATGAGAGAGAGGGGGACTGAAAGAGAGGGGATGAGAGAGGAGGGTAAGATACAGTGAAGAGAGAGGGTGTCTCTGGGTAGCTTAAGTAAAGTAGTAATGTGGCTCTTGTAGCGTGCCATGGCAACCTGTGGGTGGGTCCACACTTGGGTAAGAGTGGGAGGGGCTTAAAGGGGCATAGTTAAACAAAACTTGTACTCATGAAATATACTGAAATTGCCATCCTGCAAGCCGGAGTCTCAGGGACATATACAAACCTCAGCACAATCATTATTTTAAAAATTAAACATTGCCATTACTTATGATTTTATGCATACTGAAAAGAGAGAGCTAACACTCCAAACTGTAATCCTTTCTCTGTTAACTCTGGACACCCCCCTTCCCCCATCTGCTCATGTTTGCAGTACAGACTGATGGCAGGCTCAGTGACAGTGGCAGGCAGGGCATGTTTACCTGCCCAGTGTCGGCAGCATTCAGCAGTGGTGATGATATACCTATGAATATGCCCCGTGCCACCTGCCACCAGTGCTGGGACAAGGCCATCCAGTGCCCAAGGCAAAGATACCAAGCTGCACCCCCCCCCCACATACACACACACACCATAGGGAAAGGGATGTCAAGTGGATGTTGGGGTGGGTAAGGTGGGGTGTATGAGGTGGAAGGTAGGTGCTGTGACCTGTAGGGTGAGAGATGCATGGCACAGAGGCAGTATAAAGAAACAGAATGGGGAGAGATGGATAGGAGGGAAAAGGTAAAAGATGGGTAGACTGGAGGTAGCATAAGGAGGAGAGGTTTGCATTCAGAGGTGCTGTGATCTGTAAAGTAGTTGGTAGAGAGGCACAGTCACCAGCGAGAGGTGGGTGGGAAATGCTGTAACTGTGTAGAGAAGGTGAGTTGGTATGGGGGGGGTTATGGTGGCAGGAAGTCACTGTGACTAGGAAAGGGGGTGGACTGTAATAAAAGTGGGATTGGAGGGAGGTGTTGTGATTATGGGACCTTGTCAACGTTACCACTAGCTTCCTTCAAAGGTATATTTTACAATGTTACCACTAGCTTCCTCCAGAGGTATATTTTGCTCAGCAGACTCCTCACTCAAAGAGCTCCTCCTCTGGATCCAGGGCTGCTGATCCCATTTTTCACAGAGAATGCCAGCAAATCCACTATTCTCTCCTGTAGTAATTAGTGCATCTGGTCAGCCTGTACCAGTGGTAGAGCTTGCTGTTGTCCCACCTGCTGTGATATCACTACCTGCACTCTGGCTAAAGTGTGGGAAAGAATTTAGTGGGTGTGTGTAGCGGTTTCATTTCTGGAGAGCCAGTGACACTGTGCTGCCAGTTGCCTAAATTGATATCACAACTGCTGTCAGCACACCTTTGTCAGGGAGCTTGCTATCAGTAGACGCCATGAACAAAATATTTTTGGGCACATAGTTCTCCTTCTACAATTTAGCAGCACAGCGCAGGAACTGATATTGCAGCAGGCAGCCTGCAGTAGCCAGGGGGCCCAATACAGCCTGACAGGGCTTTCTCAGCTGCCTTGTGGTTTGGTTAGCTATGGTATATAGCTGTTGTTTTATTGTTTGGGGTGGGGAGGGGGGGGGGGGGGGGTTGTTAAAGCCAGCCATGCATGGATCAAAATTTGGCCAATTCGGCAGGGACTGGGCGAATTTTGATTTATGTACACTGTATAGGCTAGCTTGTTGTACACAAATTGATCTATTGATCATCTTGTGTGCAACCAGCCTGTCAGGTTTTCCCCAAATGACCAGTGCCGTCAGCTATAGCCGGCAGCACTGATCATTGTATTCTGATGGCAGGGGAGGCTCCCCTCCAGCAGAATATAAAAGCACAGCAGGAGTGATTGTGTGGGTGAATCAGCTTCTTTTTTGTTCATTCAACACGCTGGTTGAATGAAAAAAAAAAATAGTAATTTCTGGCCTGCCTTGCACTCGCTATAAAGATAATCAATTCATTGGGAAGGAGGAACTGTGTCTTTGACACAGCTGCAAGCACTTGGGGTCTCTTCACACCAGTGGCCATGCATTATGGTGCATTTGATGCGTGCCCTCTGTTGTGTGCAATTGGTAAAATGCTTTGCATTGTATAACTTTTTCTTTTTTTTTAAATTAATGAAAGACAATTCATTGCACTGTATGTGCTATTGTGACATGCGTTGTGCTGCAATAAAAATGTAGACATGCTGCATTAATACACAACACACCCCAGCTCATGCATGGTGTGAACAGAATACATACAGAGTAATTGTTTTCTCTCTGTACTTATGGTGAGTCTGCATCCTTCTTTCTAAAGGTAAAAAAATATGTATAAAGCTTGCTAATGTAGTAAGGCAGGAATGCACTTATAATTAGCTGGAAGATGTTCAGATGTCATGATTTTTTTTTCTTATATCTTTACTATGGTGATAATTTATTCTTGCTGCTGTCACCTTTTCAGCTGGAAGATGTTTGCACAAAACAAATCATTTACCTTGCAGTGTGGGAAAGTGACAACAATCAGCATTTATGGCTCACCATCATGTACTTTAGAAATGCTATTGCTCATAGAACAGATAGTAGACTGGACACTGCACCCTCTCACACATCACTCCTGGGCCTTTATGTTGTGCTACACTACACTGTGTGAAACTCAGCTGCCACCCGCAATTTACATAACAATAGCGCCTGCCGCACGAGATTTACATAACAACAGCGCCTGCCGCCCACGATTTAAATAACAATAACGCCTGCCGCCCGCGATTTACATAACAATATTGCCTGCCTTCCTTGATTTACCTAACAATAGCGCCTGCTGCCCGTGATTTACATAACAATAGCGCCTGCCGCCCGCGATTCACATAACAATAGTGCCTGTCGTATGCAATTTACATAACAATACACACACAGAGCACAGCTAAACAGCATTAATGATTCACTGGCATGGGCCTGTCTTGAGGTTGGGGCCTGGAGCTACAGCTCCAATAGCCCCTATGTTAATCTGGCCCTGTTTCTTACTTGATTCTTGGTGTGCTTTGTGTACCTCTCCCAGATCTGTGCAGTAATCATCATGAAACTTTGCCTCTGTACAGAAGCTTCCTGTAATGAAGACTGGTCACTACTGCTTTCTCCTTGTGCAGTGTGACTGGTCTGCTCTCTGCCCCCCTCCTGTAGTTCTCTACAGGTAGCATGTAATGGGTGGACCTGCTGGGCCCCTCCCACAGCTCTGCTCTGCACAGGTTATGTATAGCTCATAGGTGATGTCACTGCTACTTTTACAAGGTAATATATGGGTTTATAATAGCATTTGGTACTCACAAAGTGGATTTACATAATTTGTGGCTATTAAGGAATATATATTAAATAGCTCCCGCCAAAACATTTTGTATGGTTTGGATAGAATAGGTAAGAGGTCAAACCTCTGTTGGATTTCTAGTGCTTTATATGTCCCTATTAGTGAGATTTTCCTTCCCTTCGTGTCTTGGTGACATTGGTCACTGATACTTTTGTGCTTGGGTCAGGAAGCTAACATTTTGTTGGAAAAGTCACTTGGTGTAGTGTTCATAGAACATGTTTATATTTGAATGGCTGTGCTCCAATATTAAAAGTCACTTATTAGTAGGCTGCATGAGAAATTGGTAACATTAGAAAGATATAGCAGTTGGTCACTTAGTGGCTTTTATATTTAAGGCCCCATACACACGGATGTTTTTTACCAGCGCGTTTTTGAGTGTTTTTTGCAGCTCTCCATGTTATTCAATGGCCCCATAAAATGCTGAGGTTTTTGAGCTGCAGATAGCGTCGGCGTTAGTGAGCTGAAAGCAGAACCCACGGCCAGGGCATTCTGAGGCTGTAGCGTTATGGCGTTTTTGGCGCTGAGCCAGCAAAAGGCTCACTAACGTGCATTAACGCCGTAGCAACGTTAACCAGCGTTTTTAGCGCTGGCATTTTCAGGTTAAAAGATAGCAGAGGAATTTTTTTTAAACAGAACGCCTATTAATGCCGACACTCACTAACACGCATTAACGCCGATGCAAAACGCCAACGAAATTGCGTTTTTGACGCAGATTTTTTCCTGGCGTCGGTCCTGACGTTAAGCTTATTTTTTTTAATACGCCCGCGTGTATGGGGCTTAAAAGTAAAAAGTGGCTGACAAGTACATACAAGTACCCTATGTACAATGGCAAACATTTATTCATTCTGTCACACAGCAAGGTACTACTGAACAGGAGTCGCGACACAAACTGTGTGATAGATTTACTACAAGGTTACAGTTTGAATCAAAAATTCTTCCCTCAGCTGCTATAAGGTAGCACTGCGATTGGGATGGGATTTTATTTTACTTTCACTTTCAATGATAATGTAAAACAGGATGAATAAAGAAGGTGAATATCCCTCATGGGGGTGCAGACAGCAATATAACCTGGCAGGTGTTCTAATTCCTCTACTTGCTATCCAAAGCTAAGAAAAATATTTTGCCTTTAGTTATACTTTAACCACTTACCGCCTGGCCTGTGATGGCTGGGCAGTGGTTTCATTATCCCGAACAGACGTCGTATGACATCCAGCTGGATAACCCGCGATCACGCGCCCATGGGTGCACGCAGCGCGATCTAAGGTGTGGTGTGTCACTCTGACACACCGCAACTCTGATCGTGGTAAAGAGCCTCTCACAGAGGCTCTTTACCAAGTGATCAGCTGTGACCAATCACAGCTGATCACAGTGTGAACCAGGAAATGCCGGTAAATGGCTTTCCTGTGTTCGCGCTGACAGAGGCTCTACTGTCAGAGGGGGGTCTGCGCTGATAATCAGCACATTTATTATCAGCCCAGACCCCATCAGAAGTGGCCACAATGTTTGCCAATCACTGCCCATCAGCTGACAGTCAGTGCCCATAAAAGTGCCCATCAGTAACGCCTGTCAGTGCCCTTCAATGATGCCAATCAGTGCCCATCAATAATGACTGACAGTACCTCCTCGTCAGTAATGCCTATAAGTGACATCTATTAGTGCCCATCAGTGGCATCTATTAGAGCCCATCAGTGCTGCTTGTCGGGGCCAATCAGTGCCGCCTATTAGTGCCCATCAGTGCTGCCTATCAGTGCCCGTCAGTGCCACCTATCAGTGCCCATCAGTGCCACCTATCAATGCCCATCAGTGCTGCGTATTAGTGCCGTCTGTCTGTGCCCATCAGTGCTGCATATTAGTGCCGCCTATCAGTGCCCATCAATTCTACATATCGGTGCCAACTCATCAGTGCCCATCAGTGCCACCTTATCAGTGCCAACCCATCAGTGCCTATCAGTGCCATCTCATCAGTGCCTGTCAGTGCATCCTCATCAGTGCCTGTTAGTGAAGGAGAAAACAAAATTTTATAACAGACACAAAGAAAAACTTTTTCTTCAAAAATCTCTGATCTTTTTTAGTTTGTTTAGAAAAAAATAAAAACCCCTGTGGTGATCAAATACCACCAAAATAAAGCTCTATTTGTGGGAAGAAAATTCTAAAAATCTAGTTTGAGTACAGTGTCGCATGACCGCGCAATTGTCATTCAAAGTGTGACAGTGCTGAAAGCTGTCCTGGGCAGAAAGGGGGGAAAGTGCCTGGTATTGAAGTGGTTAATTATGCATCTGTCTCAAACAGTCACAAACCTGACGCATGGGTCAATAACCTGTGCAGTAATTTTTCTGAAAGAAAGGCAGTGTGATCTACATCTAAGGTCTCATTCTCATGGGTGCTGAGTCCCATAGACTATGACTGGGCTGTGTGCGTATACAGAATGAGTCTTCAGGTGCGGCATGCAGGGAGCCCATATAAGTACCTGGGAACGCAGCAGCTGCACAGACACAGCTGTTTGTCCTAATTTGACAGGCGTTTGGGTGTGGTTGAGTGGCCCTGAAGCACACTGCCTGCTTGTGGGGCTGCTCACTTGCACTTGCATGCCGGTCAAATTAGGACAAGCGGCTGTGTGCAACCGCTGTGTCCTTAGACATTTACATGGGCTCCCTGCTTGCAGCACCTGGAGAATCATTCCGTATAAATACACAGCCCAATCACAATCTTTGGGCCTCAATGCTCGGGTGACTGAGGCCTTACTGTTTCATACATTTTCTTGATAAATGTCCTACAATGTGTATGAATAACTGAAAACAATGCTTAGTTTCTCTATGACTCAGTACAAATTTTGTGTTTTTCAGCTTATGACTGCGAATATTATAACCAAGGTAAGTTTTTTAAATATAATGCATTTTTTTGTAATTATTGTAGTGTATGTAAAGCCAAAACTTTTTTTAAAATTTGAATAGAATGGGCATTGGTTAAGACCCTTGTCCCAGAGACACACAAAAACGCAAGAAAAGATCTCTCCAAAGAGAGATCCCCTCCTAGACAGTGGTCACAAGAACCCTTATCTCCTGTTCTATGAAAACTTTTACCTTTTACCATGGGCTATAGCCAAAGTTCTTGTCAAGCAGCTATCTAATTGAGCAGTTCTTCAGCCGGCTAGCATTGGGGTCCAGTCTTCATTGTGGTGCACATGAGTGTGGTCTCAGTAAAGTCTGCATGCAGTAAATAATGCTGTTAGTTCGATAGACAGTCCCTATGTGTTCATTCTTTTCTAGCAACAACAGGTTAGTTGTCCCAGTGATACAGCAACAGGGGTCCCACTGTTCAGATGTCAGCTCACTTCTGGACGTGCCTGGAGGGACTCTGGCCCTCAGCACATGGTCACATGCTAGTAGCAGGTTGATGTGCACACAGGAGCACACATCAGTCTCCTTGCTGCAAAGGGGAAATCTCTCAGTATTCAGCCTGAAAAATTACAGCTGTCTCTCTCTCTCTCTCTTTTATCTGGCTCGCATTGGTAATTGTAGTCCAATAGTCCATCAACTGCCATAGTGACATTTCTTTCCAGAACTTCATTTCCCATGATTCAGTGCTGCCAACCATCATGTCTCTCAAGCTCCTTCTTCTTGTCAGCTCCTCCTGGTTAATGTAGGGGAGGTAGTGTTAACCCATTCAGGTAAGGTCTAATGGGGACACATAAAACACCGCAACACAGTTTCCTGAATTGCTCTCTGTCTCTAGCCAAGCACCTTGTGCCTACTCGCCCTGCACATGGGGGTACCTTTTGCATGGAGCATGCTCATCAATGCCGGGGACCAGGCTGAGACTGCGGTCATGTGAAGAATCTAACATTAAGGCACTTCTTTGACTTAGAGATGACCCTTCACTGTGTGTAGTAATAATACAGAGCTGCTCGGAAAAATGCTGCCCCATGTCAATACACACTGTGACTTGGTAGATGTTGCATTAGGAGGGACGTGCTGAGCCTGAACCCACCCCACCACTCCAGCGTACCTGTTACCTCGCTCCCAGTAACAGAATGGGGTCCTGCCGAGAACATAGTGCGGACCCCATGCATACTCTTTAACTACTTCCTTCTCGTACCTTGTGGCCAGGCCATGGATCTCCGTAATGAGGGTTTGGATCCGGTTGCTTTTGGATACCGGCCGCTAGGTAGGTGAGCCAGATAATGACCCTCTGGCTACCAAAGAACCTGCCACCTTACTAGGTAGCACACCTAACAACTGGTTGCTTGGTGTTTTGAACTTGTGCTTGTTTACTCTTAGCAACTACTCTCTTCTATCTTGTCTTGCAGAGTTAACCCTTTTGTAGTGGTATACCTTCATACCCCTTTGTACTTTACAGACCCTGGTTCTTTAGATATGCCAGAACCCACATGCACCCCTTGTAATAGCTTAGAACAGTTAATGTAGCATTACTGGACAAGCTGCAGCATAAACAGTTTAAAATGAACAATGTCCAATCCGTAATCCTAACTATAGTTGTGTGGCTGCCCAGGCATACCTCTGTAAGGTGGTTGTCCATGCAGATATTCTCCATGAATTGGCTCTCTTTCGTAGATCCAAGTGCCTTCAGAGTAGTAACCGATCCAAGAGCCCTGTACCCCAGCCTTCCCCGTTTTTATACCACAGATGGGCTGACTGGGACTAAAAAGCTTGAAACTGAGAACACATGCTTAACCCCTTCCCCCGGCCTGTCCGAGCCCCTAACCTACTAAAGCCTAGTACACACGGGCTGAATGTCGGGCGGCATTGGCTGGTTCAATAGAAACTGGCCGACATTTGGCCTGTGTGTACTGGAGCTGGTCCAACAGAAGCCGGCTGCTTGGCTGGCTTCTGTTGATGGGGCATGACCAAAAAAGGTCTGTTGATCGGCTCCTGATCAGTGCTTTTAGCCAATGGCTATGAGTGCTGACTGGGGTGTTCTGGTGAAGGGGCCGTCCCCCTGTATGAACGCAATAGTGCATCAGGGGAGATTGCTGTCCTAACGTTGGATAGTTAGTACAGCGGCTCCTCTTGAGCTGTCCTTTTTTTTCCATTCAGCCCTGCTGGGTTCAATGACAAAAAACAACTTGTGTGTACTAGGCTTAAGGCTAGCATATTAACCGGTTCCCCACCGCGCGCCGTCTTTTTACGGCGGCAGTCGGGGAGCCCTGCGCGAATCGCCGTAAATAAGCGGCGATCCGCAATCAGCCACCAGGGGGCGCGCGCACGCGCTCCCGCCGCACTCCTGGGGAGTGTGCCCGCGGCTCGGGCGGACCCGATGTCTGCCGGCGAGCCGCGATGAGTGCCTACAGGGAAAGAACGGGGAACCGCC
Organism: Glandirana rugosa; assembly: GCA_018402905.1. Classification (NCBI taxonomy): domain Eukaryota; kingdom Metazoa; phylum Chordata; class Amphibia; order Anura; family Ranidae; genus Glandirana; species Glandirana rugosa. The sequence goes on from BLSH010461616.1 coordinate 1,371,422, forward strand.
GATGTAAACACGGCGGTTCCCCGCTCTGTTAGTGCAGGCATGGGAGATCTACTGATCCCTGTCACTGGGATCAGTTAGATCTCTCATGCCCATGTTAGCCCAACCCCCCCACAGTAAGAACACACACAGGGAACACAGTTAAACCCTAGCTCTCCCCCTCCAGGTTAACCCCTTCACTGCCAATGACATTTATACAGTAATCAGTGGACATTTAAATTTCTGATCGCAGAATAAATGTCATTGGTCCCAAAAAAGTGTCAAAAATGTCCAACATGTCGCCCCAATATCGCATTATCGCTAAAAAGTGCAGATCGCCGCCATTACTAGTAAAAAATAAAAAAAAAAAATAAAAACCCCAGAAATGAATTCTCATCATCCATAAACGCAGATTGCAATTTTTTTATTGCAAATATGAGGAATTATATAAATCGGCCGGTGAAAAAAATGTTTTTTTATATATTTTTTTGGATTTGAATTTTAGCAAAAAGTAAGAAATTTGGGTTTTTTTGCAAAATGGTCGCTCTTCTTTTGTTTATAGCGGCGATTAGAAATGACGCAGAGGCGATCAAATACCACCAAAAGAAAGCTCTATTTGTGGGAAAAAAAGGACGCAAATTTTGTTTGAGTGCAACGTCGCACGACCGCGCAATTGTCAATTAAAGCGACGCAGCGCCGAATCGCAAAAAGTACTCTGGTCCTAAAGCTGCAAAACCTTCCGGTTGGTAAGTGGTTAATACCTGCCTACAACCTGCCTACACTGCAGTATGGTCTGCAGAAAACTTTCTTTTTTTTGAACAAAATAAATTCACAGCTGCTACTAATGTTCCACATCCATTTCTTTTATACCTTCAAACCCCAAAAATGATGCGGACTTTACTAGTACACAGAGGACTGTACGCATATCACACACAAAAGTACAAAAGTATTTGTTACAAATTTCATTAAAAACACAGATTAAAACAATAGCAAATTGATTCAAGTCATTCCATAGAAACCATAGATACTATTCAAAATTATCTCTGCTAATTTTTATATTATGTTTGAAGGACAGTCATTTGTGTTTTTTTTTGAACAATAGAATTTTATTCAAAGAAAAGTACAAAGTATAAAAGACTACAGTGGTAAAGGGTTACAGTCTGAACATTGGACAAAGTGAAGACAATTGAAATATCAACAGCAAAAGAATATCAGAAAGGTTGCCAGAAATCAACCGACAGAGTTCCATCAGTAAATAGCCAACATAAAGCCCACACTTTAAGTGGATGTAAACCCAATTCTTGAAATTTAAACTGGGCACATAGATCTGCAGTGTCTCCTGCTGAGTCCTTCTGTTATCAGCCTGATAAGTTCTCCATCACATATGATAAAAGCAGCCGGAGTTTCGTGTTGGAGAGGGAGCTATAAATAGATTAGCACAGCTCTGAATAATACAACAAACAGAGCTGAGAGTTTCTACCTATTAGGAGAGGGGGTGTGTGCCTTTCCTCCAATCAGCTGTCTTGGCTGTCTGCCCAGGCTTCACTGCATTCTTAACCAGGAAGAGAAAATCTGCTAATACTAAGAGCACTTTCTAAACAGTATATACAGTTGAAGACAGAAGATATACATGTAAAACATATATAGGGAGATTTGTTTCATTCTTGTGTATCATCTGAGGCTGTTCACTTCACTGGGTATATGCAAGGGTTTACATCCACTTTAAATGAGTACCTAATATGTAGCACTGCAAGAAGTGGAAAAGGGGGATTTTTAGAAAAATAAGATATATTACTGTGGGTAATCTTAATTGAATTTAGTCAGTGTGACAAAAACACATAAAGGTATGTATATAGCTACTGAAGAGAAGCAAACATTCTTATTCATTAAATATCAGTTGGGCTACTGTGCAGTTTGACAACCTATATTACACACGTTATGAAAACTTCCATCTGTGATGAATGAAACTAATACTCACAACCCTGAGTTACAATGAACATTGACAGGCCAAAATCTGCAACAGATGTGTATTATTTTACAGATTGACCTTCATTATATCGTTTAACCTCACTTCTAAAGTAGTCCTTATTGGCTGGAGCTGGGAAAAATGTATAAATATACAATCATCCTTGCGTTCTAGCTTTTTCATGTCGTAAGCAGCACATTTATTATGAAATATGTTTCTCTATCCCAAAGCCCCCAAGTTCCCTACACCAAACAAAATATGTATCACGTGTTTCATTGACACTGAAATCCAATAAGTCTTATTCTAACTGAAATAATTCTGTACACGAAAAGGGGCTGTTACTTGGAGAATTTAGGCAATGGTTTAATGAATATTTACAGTGTGTCCACTGTTGTCATATCTTATCATTGTTTATGTCTATTTTCAAACAGGATTAGGTGAAGGTCCCTTTATTCTCTCAAGTTGTGGCAACAGTGAAATTGTATTAGGTGCTAACGTTACCAGCAAATATATATTCCCATTGCCAAGAATGAGTGCACATGGAAATGTTTTATTTAACTTCATGGTAACACCTGGACTTTTCAGAGATAAAGACTTGTGTGAGTACTCGATTTCCAAATATTTAAATAATATTGTCACACAAAAATGCAGGCAATTCTATCACAACTTCAATGCATGTGATGGTAAATGATCAACACGGTGAGACTAGTCTTACAGCCTGGATGTGTATCCCAGCAGCAATGTGCTCTGAAACCTATGGTTTATTGTAATTCTCTGCTGTTAAGAAAACCGTTATTCCGTTATTACATATACTGCAGTATTTGTGTCTTGGGTCAGCAGGTGAGAGCAGTATCCAGAGATGCAGAAATGTCACGATTTTTAGAAGAAAAGTTACTTAATAGTGAACATTACATAGCATAAAATGTACCTCTCAAAATAATCCTGAACATTTGTCAATGTAGAATGTGTCACTGGAGGATTTAGGTGCCTATATATGTGTTTGTGTGTGTCTGTGTGCATTACAAATCCACTGCCAGCTTAAAGTGGTAGTAAACCCTCCTATCATTTTCAGCCAAGGAAGCTGCCATCTTGGCCTCTGTTTAATCTACAACTGCAATGATGCTGCACATGTGATCAGCTATGACACCAGCCATTGCATGGTTTGACAGTTTGGTTTAGAGTACAACCAATGGGAGTGTTACATTTCCGCCACGTGCCGGAAATGTGACTGGTTTTTAACCTGTTAAATGCATGGGTTTACTACCGCTTTAAACTATTTGGGCATTGGTTAAGTTGGTTAAAAAAAATATGGTAGTAAAGGATGTGACAATGCGATGGTCTGGCATGTAGGAGAAAATGACACAGGATTCACATTAAAAGGGTTGTAAAGTCTCTAGGTTTTTCACCTTAATGCATTCTATGCATTAAGGTGAAAAACCTCATGTACTGCAGCAGCCCCCCCAGAGCCCCCCTTTTACTAACCTGAACCCGATTGTTCCAGCGTCAAGAATGAGCCCAGCAGCTCCAGCCTCTGGCTCGGGTCCTCATTGGATAGATTGATAGCAGCAGGAGCTATTGGCTTAATTGAATTTAGTCAGTGTGACAAAAACACATAACGGTATCTATATAGCTACTGAGGAGCAGCAAACATTCTTATTCATTAAATATCAGTTGGGCTACTGTGCAGTTTGACAACCTATATTGCGTTCTAGCTTTTTCATGTCGTAAGCAGCACATTTATCATGAAATATGTAGCCATTGGCTCCTGCTGCTGTCAATTGAATCCGGTAATGTGGGAGCCAGGGAGCGGGGCCGAGTCCTGCTGTCTGTGTCAATGAACGCAGCAACGAGACTCTGCCTACACGGTTGTCCTCAGGGAAAGCTCTTCTCCAAGGGGGCACTCGATATGGAGGAGGAGCCAGGAGCGTTGCTAGGGGACCCCAGAAAATGAGGATCAGGGCTGCTCTGTGCAAAACCCTTGCACAGAACAGGTAAGTATGACATGCTTGTTATTAAAAAAAAAAAAGTTTAGTATCACTTTAAGCCTTAATGCAATGTTCCAGACTATTGTTTCTGAGCAGAGAGAGCTATGTTTTTGACTTTCTCTGGATTCTGTAAACCTGGATTGGGGCCTGGAGCTTGAAGGTTCCAAAATGTCTTGGGTGGGACAGAATCTTCAATCCTATGTCCAGATATTACTGGATATCTGCAGCCTGTGTGAGTACACAGATGTGAAGGGTCACTATATACTCAAGCCTGAGGATAGCTTAAAGCTCCCAGTGTGGAGACAGCTCCCAGTTTGTTGACAGCAGGTCTCACCCAGGGGTCAGAGGGTCCCCAGCTAGGAGTCAAGAGGCAGGAGTTCTCAACCAAGGGTTAGAGGTGCCCCAGCCAGCAGTCAGGAGACAGGAGGTTTTGTCCCAGGAGTCAGTTCGGCTCCTATCAGGGGTGTCAGGAGAATCCCTATCCAAAGGCCAGGAGTGGGCCGTGCTGCAGGTCACACAACTAAGGGCTAGGTGAACCAAGTGATCCAGGAGAGCTGGGCAACACAGTCAGAAGGACTGGTAAGGAGTGCAGTGGTTCTACTGACAAGGAAGCCAGGTAGCTTGGTACTTTCAGTTGATTTTTCATGTAGATGGTGGAAACCCCTGCATGGGCAACTGACTTCTATGTGAACTGTTCCGTTTTGGTTGGTAAATGTGGGCTGCCACGCCAGTTTGGGCTGGCATAACTCATTGAAAAATGCATCTGCCACATGAGCATAATCACCCCAACACCACAAGGGATAGAGGGGACATTTGCTAAAGGAGTACAGACTGTTGAGCCAGCAAAGTCAATAATAAATGAGCTTGGTAAATAAACTGAAGCTGTGTTCACCTTAAACTCCCAATCATGTTTAAAGGAAATACAGGATCTTTGCTTGCACGTGACAGCTTCACTTAATCATTTTGCATTGGAAAGTGAACATTTAAATAAAGAGTCTATGTAACAATTTAGCTACATATATGCATAACCAAATATGATAAAAATCCACCTCATTTTGTTTGGTTCAAGTAGAAAGAAACCCCTGATGGTAATTGTCATTCTCTAACTCATATGCCACATTTTAGTGCCATGGCATATTACTCACAGTCAAGCATTTTTTCTGCCCTAGGAATAGTTTGCAATATGTAAGCCAAAGAATGGCTGCTAATATCAGAGACAAGTGTTTAGTTTTGTGACAGGTGCACTTTATTATTCAACAGTTTGTTTAAAGTCTAATATGTAAAGTTGTCTTTTTATCTATATTAATATTAAGTGCATGAACATATAAATATATGATCTGGATTAGTCATTGCAAAACTCCTTATAATATTCTTCTGTCATGTTCCAGAAATCTCACTTAATTTATTTTTCAGTGTTCTGTCATCCAGGGAACAAAGTACCCATAGTACTTTGATCCATGTACCCACAAGCTAGCTATTACGTTGGACAGGGCACCTCCCTTTCCCCTGCATCCATCTGACAGCATAACCAGCAAAGAGACTTGATAAGCAGCACTTCTCTCAGCTCCAAGTACTGTCCCAAGACAAGCAGGAGCAAGAAGAATGCAAATGGAGGAAGTGTGTCGACCACCTATCCCTCTGCATTCTTCTTGCCACTGCTTGTTTCGGGCAAGCATTCGGAGTCAAGACAAGACCTGGTTATCAAGCAGCCATCTCTTTGCTAGTTATGTTAATAGATGGCTGCGGCGGAAGGTGGGTGCTGCTTGTTTTAGGCAAATATTTGAACCTGAGACAAGAGTTGCTTATCAAGCAGCCATTTATTTGCTAGTTACGTTGTTGGAAAGCCACAGGGGATGGGGAGGTGCCCTTTCCGACCTTGTAGTTAGAATCACGAAGCACAAAGGAGCATTGAATGGAACACTGAAAGAAAATCAAACTGAGAGTTCTTCTTTAATTATTTAGTTGCAGTGCAAAGGAAAGCAGTATATACAGTTTATTGCAATTTAAAACCAATTTTTGCACATGCAACTATAGTGCTCGTGTCAGAATGTATAACTCTGACAGAAATATATATACAGTACAGACAAGAAATACAAGTTCTATATGGGAAAACACTGTTGCCATTTGTCCGTATTGGTGTATAACGCTTAGGTATATTGGTGGATTTGCATATTGCATTGTGTTTTCTGTTTATGTATATGCATAGATGTCCTAACAGATGCTTGCGTACATAAACTCTTTAGGTTAACTAAAATTCTGAAGTAAGTTAATACCTTAGAGATAAATAAACCAAAGAACTGTATGTACAGTTCTGCAAAGATAGAATTACACTGAATTGTACTATGAAATGTACTTTTAGTAAATTATTTAGCGACATTGTAAACAGTTTAGAAAATGATAATCACTGATGCAAGGGGTGGTAAACATTAAAGGCTGTACAAAGTAAACAAGTTGCATAATTGATTACCGGTAACCCTTCAATCTTTAATGTATTGGTAAATACACAAGGACTATCAGCTATACACTGCAGTGCATGCAAAAACGTCTTACTTAGCATATTCATTAAAGAAATAAATTCTAGAAATGTAATATCTAAGGGTGGTGCTCAGACTTTCCTATTGTCATTGGAGGGCTACATCCTTAAATTAATAGTTCAAAAAAGAAACCTCTTTTAAAATATTAATTTATAAATTAAAAAACCTCTGTAAAAATGTCCCTCCAATGTACACAAACACAATTAAGAACAATTATTTAAAAAGTAAAAAAACATATTTATTCAAAACAATTTAAAAACAGCATCCGTTGGTTAGGAAATTATTATTGTGTCAATAGATACATTGTATCAAATAATTGTTCTGAATTGTGTTTGTGTTCATTGGAGGGACATTTAAAGTCCTATTTACAGAGGTTTTTTAATTTATAAAAGGATAACTTACTAATAATGTTACATATTGTACTGCATTCCATTACTAAAGAAATACAACACAGAAACAAATAATTTACCAAAATAAAAAGATATAAACTTCATACTGTGGAGTTTAAAGTAAACCTGACTAGGCCAGAAAATGGCTATGGTATCATCAGTGCTGGCGTTTCGGCATTTTATAGTACACTTCTTTTGGAACCTCTTGTATCCTAAACCCATGCTGTACATGAGTCCACAACCCACCTGGCTAACATTTAAAGCTGAACCCCTAGGCAGATATAAAAGGCACAACTTAATGCAGCCATGTATTTATATATACAGTACAACATTTAGGCTCAGTTCACATTGGTGCGATGCGGGAAACCATGCGATTCCACTGCGGGTTCACGCATTGCACCTGACTCACAGGCAGTTCACACAGCCTTATGCGAACCGCTGAGAGTGTCAATACAAAGTTAATGACACCCCCAGATCAGTTCGCATATCGCAGTGTGAGCTGTCAATTTGGACAGGAATTAGATATGCAATCCGATCCTGGTGCGGACCAAAAAAAGGATCCTGCGCGACTTTAGTCCGAATGCAATGCAAATTCAGCCTTACAATCTGTATGGCTGAATTTGCATCGCACAGACATCACGTGTGAGCAGTGCAGTGCAAATCACATGCGATGTCTCGCGGCACAGCAGTGTGAACCCAGCCTTAAAGTATTTTTTTATGCAAGTGGGGAATTTACTTGCCTTTGACCTGGTATCAGCCTTATGCAGACCCTGTGTAGCAGAGCTCAGTTCAAGAGAGGGAGTAACAGCACTAGAGTTCAGTCAACTGTGCTGTGATGCTTCTGTGCTAAAAATGAGCATTCTGACTGAAGGAAAAAAAAAATTCAGAGATATGAGCTCTTCAATCTGCTGCTTCTCCTTTCACTATCCAATCACAGGCTGAAGGAGGGACAAGACCTGTACGTGTTATTTAATGGCAGCGTAGAAAAATCAGGTCTGTGCAGTGTGGCCTAGATGTTGAGAAATACAAATTCTTTGGCAGGAAAAATATTTCCTTTATATGTACTCTATTTGTATAATTAGCTGTTTGCTTGGAGTTTAGCTTAAAGCAAAGCTTTGCTTTGCATGTGAAAAGCACAGGTTTGCTTTCTGGACTCAGATGAACTTTAAATACAGAGATCAGTGTCCTAAAGTAACTGTTGCTCTTGAAAGTTTGAAAACCATTATAAAACATTAATTATAATATTTTTTATGACATAGCACTTTCACTTGTCTCTTTGGAATCTGCGGAAAGGCCAAACTATTTTCTGACTGTGCAAGAAAATGACAGCGTTCGTTTGGAGCAGTGGGAAGCCAACTCAGTGTTTCGTAGAAGAGCTACCTTTTTTCATCACCAAGGCCTCTGGGTTCCAGGATATAGTGCTTTTGAATTACACAGCAGAAAGGGGTTCTTTATTGTCTTAACTGCCACAGAAGTTAAAGTTTCCAAATATGACAATTCTGAGGAATTTAAACTGTCCAGTGGATTTAAGATTGAAGGTGAGTAATAATATTAAGAAATATTTATTTGTAGGTATACAATTGGGTATTGGAGGAAAAATGTAGTCATACATACAATATATGCCATAAATGTATAGATAAATGATTAGAGTTGAGCGAACACCTGGAAGTTCGGGTTCTGCTGGTCCGTCCGAACTTCGGGACAAAGTCCGGGTCCGGGTCCGGACGGAACCCGAACGATCGCACGGACAACGAACCCCATTGAAATCAATGGGGACCCGAACTTTTAGGCACAAAAATGGCTGTAGCAAAGTCCTGGAAAGCCCCAGAGGGCTGCAAAAGGAAGTAAAATGGGGGTAAGGGTAGGGCAAGTGCCCTACAAAAAAATGGGGACAGGGAAATAACTTTAAATATTTAAAAAAAAATAAAAACTTAAAAAATGCAAAAATGGAGGTGAATGTGGATCATCTTCAAACTGTGTCTGAAAAGTATTAATTAACGGTAGAAGCCATATAACTGTTCTAAAATCATCTTCAAACTAGGGCAAGTGCCCTACAAAAA
>BLSH010461616.1:1381524-1421662 GCA_018402905.1 Glandirana rugosa
TTTACTTTACAATTTGTATTTGTTTTAGTAAGCTTGTTGTAAACTTACAAGACTCTTACAAGATTCTTAAAAGATTTAAGATAGGTAGATAACGGTCGAAATATTATTCGGTGTCATTCATCGGGTATTTCAGTTTGTGTTTGAGACGTTTCCCCAAAACTATTAGAACGTCTATTACCAACGGACGATTAGAACTTAACAAAATTAATATCCAGACGAAGACAAACTTCTCGATCCTGTAGGTTAATATACTAGGATCAACCGAGACAAAGAGTACTGTGAAATCTAATTAACTATACTCACTGTATAGTAAATAAACCCGAACGATTTTTGAAATGTCCGGGTCCGGGTCCGTGCCACGGACACCCGAAAGTTCGGTACGGACCCGAACGTTACAGTCCGGGTTCGCTCAACACTATAAATGATATGTCACTCATATCAATTAATCTAAAGTGTCATGAGAAACAGAGCCAACTAGGATCATATAATTGGATGTCCTAGCTCTTCAAACAGAAGCAGACCTATAATTAAAACAATTCAAGATTAGCAGGCAACCATTATCTGCAAGATTATCAAAACCCCTTTGCAGAGTTTGTGTTTGACTTTATGGGCTACTTACTGTGGCTTATTATAAAGCTGGCAATAGATGGATAGAATTTAGAAAATTCTTAGAACATTCTCAGAACATTCAAATGTTGTTCGAATGATTTTGTTTATGTTTAACATTTCATTTTGGAATGAATGGACTTTACCGAATGAAAACCACATCCACTGTTAGTAATTTGTTCATTCAAGAACAATATTTCATCTTGCTCCTTTGAATTTTCTCGCCACGGCGGCCGAAAACGAACGTCAATTTGACCCACTAACAGTTAGGAAAATTAACACTTTCATAGAGCATTTTATTCCTAAGAATTTTCAAAATTCTACCCATCTATGGCCAGCTTTATTCTATAAGGTGACTTCCCTTTATAGGCAATAACAGGCACTTCTGATGCTTCCAAGCTTTTCTACAGACCAGACTAGATCCAAACCCATTATGATTGGATGCTTCCAAGCTTCCCCACTCAGTAGACCAAATTCAAACCCACCATGAGTGGGTGCTTCCAAGCTTTTCCAGTGACCAGACCATTTCCAGAGCCCCCATGACTGGGTGCTTTCAAGCTTCTCAAATGGCTAGACCAGACCCCCATATGACTAGATGCTTTCAGGTTTCTCCACTGATCAGACCAGATTCAGACCCCCCCTCTCCTCATGACTGGGTGCTTCCAAGCTTTTTCACTGACCAGACCATTGCCAGACCCCCCATGACTGGGTGCTTTCATGTTTCTCTACTGGCTAGACCAGATCCAGACCCCCCATGACTGGGTGCTTCCATGTTTCTGCGCTGGCTTGACCAGATCCAGACCCCTCATGACTAGATGCTTTCAAGTTTCTCCACTGACCAGACCATATTCAGCCCCCCCTCATGACTGAGTGCTTCCAAGCTTTCCCACTGACCAGACCATTGCCAGACCCCCATGACTGTGTGCTTCTAAGCTTCTCCACTGGCAAAACCAGACCAGACCCCTCATGACTGGATACTTTCAAGCTGCTCCACTGACCAGACCAGATTCAGACCCCCACCATGACTGGATGCCTCCAAGCTTCTCCACTAATTAGATCATCGCCAGACCCCCCATGAAGAAAAAAGTGTAAAAAAAAGTCAAAAACTGAGGTATAAATATATATACAGAAAGTATGGAAGAAAAAATCCTGCGCTGAAAGCAAATAGTTAAAGTCTATAATTGTATGCAGCTATGCAGACAGGTTCTGGTGCAACCATCTGATTGAATAGAAATGGAAAACTGCAGCGCAAAGTTCAAACAAAATTCCTTAGAGAGATTCCTATGGATTCAGTGAATATACATGCCTGTCACCAATGTCACCACCACACTTATCTTCTTACCAGATCCCGGTGACCCCCTATTACGGAGGCTCAGATGGCGCTTTGGTAAGATTGAAGTACACCAAGGGACAGACAGATTATGCAGGCAACATGGTAGGGTAAATCCTCATCAATAGATCTCCCACGGCGGTGAATGGTTCATGAAATAGATATAAGAATCCCAATAGTGCAGATGGTACAAACGGGATTTATTGATATAAAACTTACAAGTGGTTACTCACATTTAAAACGTATAAAATCAGCATTGCTCTGTATAGTACACCAAAAAAACGTCCAGCGTCCAGAGATCAAGATGGAGTCTGCAACTCCAAACTTCCCGGTCACGTGCAGAGCGTGGCGTTCACCCAACGCATTTCGTCATCAGATGACGTCGTCAGGGGTGTGGCTACCAGGCGACGCCACCGTTATATGACCGGGATTGGGCGGAAATTGGCTGCGTTCCACTGACGCTGGTATCTAAACCAGCGCTACCGGAAGTGTACTTTTAAAAAACTCTATGAGAGTTCCGGAGAGCGCCAGTCCACTGACCAGCTCCACCAGAGCTCCCCCTCTGGAAGAGAGAAACAATCTCTCCATACGTAATAGGGATCGTCACAACGAAAACCCAAAGGATATTTTCAATGTAAAAACGTTGCTGGCAACCAAGCTCAGAAACAAAACAAAAATAATAACAAAGATGAAAATTTAGATAAAAGTTTTTCCTCTGCTCAGACCGGGAAGATGAGTGCACACGCCATCTAGTGACCAAAGAAACACACTACTTTTTCTTATTAAAACATAAAAATGTATACACTATACACAAAATGCATTATTTATAAAAGCATTGACATCCCACTCGATGTTTAATCCATGGGGAGCATATGAACGCAAAGAATAAATCCAAAAGGTTTCCATCTTGGAAATTTCCCTTCTGACATTATTCCCTCTCCAAGTGGGTACATAATGATCTATGGCCATGATTTTCGTGCCCGCGAGATTCCTACCATGATGTAAATCATAGTGCCGTGACACACTATGATTTGGATACCCCTTTCGGATATTAGTCAGATGCTCGCCGACTCTAATTTGAAGGGTACGTATAGTGCGCCCAACGTAGTATAACCCACATGGGCAAATCAATAAATATACTATGTTCTTGGTGCAACAGGAAATAAAGGATTTAATCAGATGGGACTTGGCATCATGTGGGGAAAAGAATGTAATACATTTGGACCTCACCGAATTGATCTTACAAACCTTACATTTTTTACACGGGTAAAAACCCTTCATATTCTGGAAAAACATGGATTTTTTAATAGGGGGTTCAATGATGTTTGGTGCCACTGTTGACCTCAAAGGAGGTGCTCCCTTAAATAATACAGTAGGTTTATCCCCCAATATAGGGGCCAAGACACAATCATTACCTAATAGTCCCCAATGTTTATGTAGAATTCTAGTTACTTGTTGATATTGATTACTGTAAGTTGTAATCATGGGGCAATTAAACTTAGAATCTACGGCCCTCTGTTTGGGGGCCAGAAGAGAACTCCTATCCATTCCTAAAACCTCCTCATAGGCTCTATCTACCATTTCGGTGGTATAACCTTTTTCTTGGAACCTAATTTTCAGACAGGTAGCCTCCTTCTCAAAGGTTTCTATGTTAGAACAGTTCCTACGTAGGCGGATAAATTGGCTTTTTGGGATACCACCCAACCATTTAGGGTGGTGGCAACTCCCTATGTCAATAAAACCATTTCGGTCAGTCTCCTTAAAAAATGTAGAGGTTACCAATTTTCCTTCTAGTACCTCAATGTTAAGATCCAAAAGATGAAACTTAGAGGTGCTGGCCTCGTATTGCAAATTAATGTCCCTATTATTAACATTGAGTGTAGAAATAAAGTCGTCCAGTGAGGATAAATCACCTTCCCATAGGAGGAGGACGTCGTCTATGTACCTGAGCCAGAAACGAAGTTCCGCTCTATGGTTCGCATAGACGACGTCCTCCTCCCACTTAGCCATGAATAAATTCGCCATGCTAGGGGCATACTTTGCCCCCATGGCAACTCCTCTGGTCTGTAGGTAGTAATTACCACCGTACCAGAAGTAGTTGTGCTTCATGGCGTACTCGAGGAGGGATAGAATAAAGGCCTTTTGTTTTGAGGGCAAAGAGACATCCATTTTGAGATATTTCTCCACCGCCTCAATACCATGGTCATGTGATATGATGGTGTAGAGGGAGGACACATGGGCTGTAGCCAAGATCATGCCCTCCCTCCAATGAATATCCTGTATAAAATTAATAACTTGGGTGCTATCCTTGAGAAAGGAGGGCGTACCAATCACCAAAGGTTGTAAATATGTATCAATATACTGACCCACCCTGGAGGTGATGGAATCTATCCCGCTCACGATAGGCCTTCCAGGGGGGTCGGTCATACTTTTGTGAACCTTTGGTAGATAATACAATACTGGTATTCTTGGGGCCACCGGTATCAAAAAAGCCTTTTCTTTTTTTGAAACTATACCCTCCTTGGCTCCACAGTCAACCAGTTTGGTCAGCTCGCACTTAAATCTGACAGTGGGATTACTTCCTAAAAGTTGGTATGTCTCATCATCTGAGAGTAGCCTCTCCATTTCCTTCTGGTAGGCCCCTCTATCAAGACGACAATTCCTCCCCCCTTATCTGCGGGTCTAACCACAATATCTTTGCTTTCTTTTAATAATTTAAGGCCTTTCTCAAATTTCAGGTCAGGGTAATATTTTTTCGGTTTGATAGCATTAACATCTTTCAGTACCATATCCCTAAAGATTGCCAATGAAGGCGGCACATTACCTGGCGGATTGAACAATGAAGCATTGGCCAATCCAGAGTGCCTAAAGAGATCTTGATTATGAGCTAGCCTGGCCGGGTTGCTGGTGAGATATCTTTTAACATTAAGTCGCCTGACGAACTTGTGAACATCCATGTATGTCTCGAATTTGTTAAGGGGCCTAGGTGGGGCAAATTTCAGACCTCAATTTAGGACATACAACTCCTCATCTGACAAGGATTGATGGCTCAGATTAAAAATACCTGTGGTTTTTACATCCTGGGTCTTTTTACGGACCCTCCTCCCCCCTCTGGTCCCTCTTTTGGCTCTATATGCCTTTTGTATCCTGTTGTGGTCCTGGGAAAATTTGTCTCCTGATATGCCCTAGGGGCTGGTTGCTGCCAACTACCACCTCGACGGGGGGACCTATAAGGCATTTGGTAAGGGCTTTCCGTTCTACCAGAATTAGGGTGTTGAGTAATGTACCTATCTTCAAATTGATCTTCATAACGCCTGAGAGGTTCAAATTTATTAGGCTGAGAAAAATTCGGAGGATAGGGGCGAGGGGAATAATATTGGGGTTGTTGACCCCTATTTCTATTACGTTCCCTCCCACCCCTAGGGGCATGTGTATTGTAATACCCAGATTGAGAGTCTAACCTCTGTTGGGAAAATTCCCTACGGGGTGTTCCATCTCCCAGAGTCACCTGAGACGTGGTGTTATAAGTGGTAGATCCATTAGACGTGCCAGTGATGGAGGGTACTCCTGGTTCATTGTCCAGGCTTTTGGACTGCCACTTAAACACCTTATTAGCCTGATAATGATCCTGATCTCTAATATATTTCTTTCTTTTTTTAATTTTTTGGTCAGTATCCTCTTTTTCAAGATGTTTTTTCAAACTTTCTGACCTCCTTGTATATTCTTCATTGACCTTGTAGGACTCCAAATTATTCCTAGTATTGGAGATCTCAGTAATTAGTCTCAGGCGCTTGGCCTTCTTCCTACTGACCATAAAAGAAAGCAAGGATAACCCTGCTTGATTAAAATAATTGAACCATTCTTGCGTATCTAGTTAATCGTTTTGAGGTGATAGTTCCCATCTTAGACTACGGGAGACCATACCCTTAGCAATATATTGCTCTAGGAATGCAATATCCCAATTATTATGTAATTCTGAAGTTATGAGATTTTTGAGTCTCATAAAAATCCCCCCTAAGTCTGACTGGGAACTTGATGTATTCCCAAATACATCATCTGTAATTATAGAATGAGACTCTCTAAACTCAAAAATGTCCATTTTCTTCTTAATTGCCCAGCTGCTGGATACTGTCACCAAATAATAAAGAAAGTATGGAAGAAAAAATCCTGCGCTGAAAGCAAATAGTTAAAGTCTATAATTGTATGCTGCTATGCAGACAGGTTCTGGTGCAACCATCTGATTGAATAAAAATGGAAAACTTCAGCGCAAAGTTCAAACAAAATTCCTTAGAGAGATTCCTATGGATTCAGTGAATATACACGCCCGTCACCAATGTCACCACCACACTTATCTTCTTACCAGATCCCGGTGACCCCCTATTACGGAGGCTCAGATGGCGCTTTGGTAAGATTGAAGTACACCAAGGGACAGACAGATTATGCAGGCAACATGGTAGGGTAAATCCTCATCAATAGATCTCCCACGGCGGTGAATGGTTCATGAAATAGATATAAGAATCCCAATAGTGCAGATGGTACAAACGGGAATTTTTGATATAAAACTTACAAGTGGTTACTCACATTTAAAACGTATAAAATCAGCATTGCTCTGTATAGTACACCAAAAAAAGTCCAGCGTCCAGAGATCAAGATGGCGTCCGCAACTCCAAACTTCCCGGTCACGTGCAGAGCGAGCGTCGCCTGGCGTCCACCCAACGCGTTTTATCATCAGATGACGTCGTCAGGGGTGTGGCTACCAGGCGACGCCACCGTTATATGACCGGGATTGGGCGGAAATTGGCTGCGTTCCACTGACGCTGGTATCTAAACCAGCGCTACCGGAAGCTTACTTTTACTGAAAGATGTTAATGCTATCAAACCGAAAAAATATTACCCTGACCTGAAATTTGAGAAAGGCCTTAAATTATTAAAAGAAAGCAAAGATATTGTGGTTAGACCCGCAGATAAGGGGGGAGGAATTGTCGTCTTGGATAGAGGGGCCTACCAAAAGGAAATGGAGAGGCTACTCTCAGATGATGAGACATACCAACTTTTAGGAAGTAATCCCACTGTCAGATTTAAGCGCGAGCTGACCAAACTTGTTGACTGTGGAGCCAAGGAGGGTATAGTTTCAAAAAAAGAAAAGGCTTTTTTGATACCGGTGGCCCCAAGAATACCAGTATTGTATTATCTACCAAAGGTTCACAAAAGTATGACCGACCCCCCTGGAAGGCCTATCGTGAGTGGGATAGATTCCATCACCTCCAGGGTGGGTCGGTATATTGATACATATTTACAACCTTTGGTGATTGGTACGCCCTCCTTTCTCAAGGATAGCACCCAAGTTATTAATTTTTTACAGGATATTCAGTGGAGGGTGGTCATTGATCTTGGCTACAGTCCATGTGTCCTCCCTCTACACCATCATATCACATGACCATGGTATGGAGGTGGTGGAAAAATATCTCAAAATGGATGTCTCTTTGCCCTCAAAACAAAAGGCCTTTATTCTATCCCTCCTCGAGTACGCCATGAAGCACAACTACTTCTGGTACGGTGGTAATTACTACCTACAGACCAGAGGAGTTGCCATGGAGGCAAAGTATGCCCCTAGCATGGCGAATTTATTCATGGCTTAAGTGGGAGGAGGACGTCGTCTATGCGAACCATAGAGCGGAACTTCGTTTCTGGCTCAGGTACATAGACGACGTCCTCCTCCTATGGGAAGGTGATTTATCCTCACTGGATGACTTTATTTCTACACTCAATGTTAATAATAGGGACATTAAGTTGCAATATGAGGCCAGCACCTCTAAGATTCCTTTTTTGGATCTTAACATTGAGGTACTAGAAGGAAAATTGGTAACCTCTACATTTTTTAAGGAGACTGACCGCAATGGTTTTATTGACATAGGGAGTTGCCACCACCCTAAATGGTTGGGTGGTATCCCAAAAAGCCAATTTATCCGCCTACGTAGGAACTGTTCTAACATAGAAACCTTTGAGAAGGAGGCTACCTGTCTGAAAATTAGGTTCCAAGAAAAAGGTTATACCACTGAAATGGTAGATAGAGCCTATGAGGAGGTTTTAGGAATGGGTAGGAGTTCTCTTCCGTAGATTCTAAGTTTAATTGCCCCATGATTACAACTTACAGCGATCAATATCAACAAGTAACTAGAATTCTACATAAACATTGGGGACTATTAGGTAATGATTGTGTCTTGGCCCCTATATTGGGGGATAAACCTACTGTATTATTTAAGGGAGCACCTCCTTTGAGGTTAACAGTGGCACCAAACATCGTTGAACCCCCTATTAAAAAACCCATGTTTTTCCAGAATATGAAGGGTTTTTACCCGTGTAAAAAATGTAAGGTTTGTAAGATCAATTCGGTGAGGTCCAAATGTACTACATTCTTTTCCCCACATGATGCCAAGTCCCCTCTGATTAAATCCTTTATTTCCTGTTGCACCAAGAACATAGTATATTTATTGATTTGCCCATGTGGGTTATACTACGTTGGGCGCACTATACGTACCCTTCAAATTAGAGTCGGCGAGCATCTGACTAATATCCGAAAGGGGTATCCAAATCATAGTGTGTCACGGCACTATGATTTACATCATGGTAGGAATCTCGCGGGCACGAAAATCATGGCCATAGATCATTATGTACCCACTTGGAGAGGGAATAATGTCAGAAGGGAAATTTCCAAGATGGAAACCTTTTGGATTTATTCTTTGCGTTCATATGCTCCCCATGGATTAAACATCGAGTGGGATGTCAATGCTTTTATAAATAATGCATAGCCTGATGTAATTTTGTGTATATTGTATACATTTTTATGTTTTTATAAGAAAAAGTAGTGTGTTTCTTGGTCACTAGATGGCGTGTGCACTCATCTTCCCGGTCTGAGCAGAGGAAAAACTTTTATCTAAATTTTCATCTTTGTTATTATTTTTGTTTTGTTTCTGAGCTTGGTTGCCAGCAACGTTTTTACATTGAAAATATCCTTTGGGTTTTCGTTGTGACGATCCCTATTACGTATGGAGAGATCGTTTCTCTCTTCCAGAGGGGGAGCTCTGGTGGAGCTGGTCAGTGGACTGGCGCTCTCCGGAACTCTCATAGAGTTTTTTAAAAGTACGCTTCCGGTAGCGCTGGTTTAGATAGCCAATTTCCGCCCAATCCCGGTCATATAACGGTGGCGTCGCCTGGTAGCCACACCCCTGACGACGTCATCTGATGACGAAACGCGTTGGGTGGACGCCAGGCGACGCTCGCTCTGCACGTGACCGGGAAGTTTGGAGTTGCAGACGCCATCTTGATCTCTGGACGCTGGACGTTTTTTTTGGTGTACTATACAGAGCAATGCTGATTTTATACGTTTTAAATGTGAGTAACCACTTGTAAGTTTTATATCAATAAATCCCGTTTGTACCATCTGCACTATTGGGATTCTTATATCTATTTCATGAACCATTCACCGCCGTGGGAGATCTATTGATGAGGATTTACCCTACCATGTTGCCTGCATAACCTGTCTGTCCCTTGATGTACTTCAATCTTACCAAAGCGCCATCTGGGCTTCCGTAATAGGGGGTCACCGGGATCTGGTAAGAAGATAAGTGTGGTGGTGACATTGGTGACGGGCGTGTATATTCACTGAATCCATAGGAATCTCTCTAAGGAATTTTGTTCGAACTTTGCGCTGCAGTTTTCCATTTCTATAAATATATATACAGCATATACTTTTTTTTATTAGAAATACATTTTAAAAAATCCATCCCCAGATCAATCCTCAGGTCTCAAACAATGTTGAATGATGTGGAGGACAGTTGTGTTTACTGAGCTAACGTCAAATGCTTACAGAAATTAATGTGGTGTTATTTGTACTTTTAGTGATTGCACACCTGGAAAAAAGTTGCCATTGTGTTAATTGTTAGTTGATCGCATAAGTATGAATGTAACATAGCAGAATGGAGAGCTTTTTTTTCCCTTTCTGATGCTTTGTTGAAATGTTTGTAATAAACATTGATGATCTTAGGGTTGTGGGTGGGACGAGGGGAGTTGATCCGAATGGAATTTTATATATATACTTTTACTGTATACACATACATGCATACATATTTGTGCACACAAGAATTTGTGTCTGTGGCACTAGGCAATAGGCACAGATATGTATTTGTATTGTGGCTGATCTGTGCAGGAAGTTATGAATTAAGTTGATACATATGTGATTCTTATTCATACATAAAAGATGATTTATGGTAGTAAGCAGATCAGTTACATTCTAACTACAGCAAGTTTTATTGCAGTGCTATACTAGATATATGCATTTGCCAGTAGCTCCTTTTGGGGGACTCCTGCTGGGTGCAGGTGTTTGATATTAAGGTGAAATAAATGTATCTTTTTACGATTAAGCTCTTCATTAAGTGAAACGCATTAGCAGTTGGAGGAGCAGGTGGATCTGTCAGCGCATCAAATTGATAAGTAAATCTTTGTTATAGATTTTTGGAGAGTGGCTCTTTTCCTTCCCTGTATATCGAGTTTTAGAAATCTGAACATCATGTCTTAAGACTTTTTTAAATGGTTTACAGCTGGTTTCACTGCCCTGTAAAATTCCCACTTTTTGATGTCCGATTCTTAGAATATATCAAATGTTTTTCAGAGATTGCTGCAGCAGTTCCTTACAGGCGAATGTGTGAGTGGAGGTATGAACCATGCGCCAGTCCTTGTGTTAAAACCTGCAGTGATCCTGAAGCTGTTTTATGTTCTTTTCTTCCACCGTAAGTTAACTTACTCCCTTTTGTAGCATCGCTTCTTGTAGAAAACCATTACTGACTGCCAGCAATTCTGTTTTTTATTTCTAAACCCTTTTTTTTTTTATCCATTATGCACTTTTCTAGATCTTGTCTATTATCTTTATTTTGCTAGTTCTAAGATTGTGTCCTCATAGTGAAGATTGCACTTCACTTCCTGTCTCTGGAACAAGAAGTGCTGGGAAATCTGCTTAATACGGTTATGGCAGCACAAAAAAAAATGACAGTGGTTGCAATCCTTCCTAATTCTGTTAAAAACAAGTTTTAGCAGAAGTAACACTGTTACCAATGTCCCGAAACAGTCATGTAAACATAATAATGAATTCATTCTTTTATTAGTGTTAATCATTTTGAATATTTATTCTGTGGTTGTTACATCAAATATGCCTAACAAAAATTTGCATAATTCAGGAAACATTTTTTGTTGCTTTTTGAAGGGTGGAGGGATGCATTCCATACTGCCCAAACCATATGATTCTTGATGAGATTACACTCAAATGTGTCTATCCAGAAGACTGTAAGTATGACTATTTATTACTTCTACTAACACTGCATAAAAGTTTTAGATAATATTTACTATCATTAGATGTTAGTGTGACTTTTCAAGTATTAACTCTAAAAACTGCTACAGTTAATGTACATAGTGCTCTAAAGATACCTGCTCATACCTGCAGTAGTATTGCCCAAATCTCTGGGCCGTTTTGAAACAGAAATCTTTCACAATTAGTGATAGTGCTAAATCATGTCTGCCCATTTCTATTAGCCAGTGAGGCTGCCAATCATTAGTGAATTAATAGAAATTGGGGGACAGGCATTAATGGAATGCTACAACACTGCACAGAAATGTTGAGGCTTTGCCTTTCAGGACTGTTAGTGATTTGGCCAGGAAGGAAGAATTTGGGAGTTTGCTGAAACTATGTGCAATCACCTTTAGGGCACTTTATACCTGTTGCAGGTTTTATTTTATTTTCATGGCTGATGCTCTTAGACAAGTCTGTATTCTACTTCCTGTCCTGTAGAATTAGATACAGGCAACGCTTCCTGAGAAATGTATGCAAGGTAATCTCTCCCAAGCTAGAAACATTTTATGGATAATTGTGGCTTTCACATGACAAACTTCCACTTTTATATTCATCAGAAACTTGTGACATAAGATGAATCTTCTCTGATAAAATGGTTCAACATAAGTACTAATTTTCAACATAAGCTCCAAACCTACCTTGAGTTTCCAAAAAGTGATGCTTCTTTCAAATAGTTTTTATTAAAGAAGAGTAAATTACAGCCATAAATATGCAATCATGGGCAATGTAATAACGTAAACACAATCATCCTTATACAGTTTATTATTATACAGACACTTGGTCCTACAGGCAACAGCAAAAGGTAATGCTTCAATATAATAGGCACGTTGCAGAACTCTTTTTACTCTAGTAACTAAGCTCAGTTTAGCAAAACATAGTAAAATCTATGGAATCAATTTTGTCATGTAATGGCTCAATTTGAAGAAAGAGATTCTGCTTTCTTGCAGACTGAGAAGTTTCTCCGTTGTCTTATCTTGGTCTTATGTATGGTCTTGCATTTTTAAAAGAGTTGTCTAATACCTTGAATGAGCTAAGTACAGGTAACCTATTATGTAGAAAATAATGACCCTTTTGACTAATGACACTTCCCCAAACATTAACAATAACAAGCTAAAAACAAGGACCAAAAAGGCTATAACAATGAAGATAATGGATGGTTGCTTTATACCAGGGGTCGCTAAACTTTCTAAACAAAGGGCCAGTGTACTGTTCTTCAGACTTTTAGGGGGCCTAACTGTGGCCAGTGGAAATTGAAAATGTCCCCAGTGTCAGTGGGAGTAACAACAATGCCTCAGGCTTGGTGGTCAGTGGGAGTAAAAATTCATATAGCCTCTGTGGTCAGTAGGGGTTGGAATAGTGCCCCATTGCTGGTGTCAGTAATAGTTGGAATTAGTACCCCATCTTTGGTGTCAGTGGGAGGAATAGGGCCCCTATTATTTGTTTCATTAGAAAGAGTAGTGTCCCATCATTGGTGTCAGTGGGAAGAATAGTGCCCCATTGTTGGAGTAAGTGGAAGGAATAGTGCCCCATCTTTGGTGTCAGTGGGAGTAATAGTGTTCCATTGTTTATATCAGTAGGCGGAATTATGCCATCCTATTGTTCACGTCAGTGGATGGAATGGTGCCTCATCGTTGTTGTCAGTTGGAAGAATAGTGCCCCAAGGGCTGGATAAAGGCAAGCACAGGTCTGCATATCCACGTTATCAGCAGGCAAAGGTCCACATAACCGTATTATTGTCTAAAGCAGTGGTCTCCAAAGTGTGGCCCCACATTCTACACTCCGGAGACCACTGCTTTAGATGATAATTATTTCCTTTATAAGTGAATGATGGACCCTTGTACTGAAAAATAGAAGCATAGGAGAATTGTTATTTTAGGTGTAAAATTGTGGTTGCTGTAGGGCAGGGTCCAGATCATTTTATATGTTGGAGGACAGAGGCTGCTTACAGTGTATTAGTTTTCTTGTCAACACGAATATGTGTCTGAGAGTAAAAAAGCCCTCACACTAAGTAGTTTTATGCCTGTCACATACCAATTTTGTATCGGTCTATCCTTCATTTACTAGATAACGCATGCTTTTTATACAGTTTCCTATTAAAAGACTTTCGTAAAAGTTGGTGGTAGTTCACTATCTTTTGACATGGTAGCATATGAAACATCGGTGAATTTTAACCAATGATTTACAGTGCAGTGTAGCATACCAGAATAATACCATAATTGTGTAGGTACATTCTACAACACTTTCCAGTAGGTTTGTGATGAACTCCTGCTAAGCAACCTTAAAACTAGGTTATGCATACAATATATTCCCAACATAATCATTACCTTTCAACATATATTTTTTATATTTAAATAAATCTCCCTGCTCTTTCTAAAAGGGGCCACACATTCCTCCACCACTGATCCAATCCTCTCCCTCCCTTGTTTGGGATTAGGGTGCAAAACTGCAAATTGTGTTAAGATATATCCAATCCCCTATTGCCAGGGAAAAAACAGGTTGCCTAGTTCTCTCTTTGCTAAAAATGTGTGTAGGTATAAAAAAAAAACACAACTGAATGTTAGCACATATTGTAGCTACTCACAATTACTAGTTTGATCAAAATGGGTAAAAATGCTAACTCTTGGTGTGCGGGTATATTTTGGAAACATATACAACAGTTTTAATAACAACTCAGTTTACTCTAACTGGTTGAAAAAATACATTGTTAGCTAAAAAATACGGTGCTTAAAACAAAATCTAAGCAAGTCACTATCTGACCGACATGGTGTAACAGATGTAATATTTTTAATACCTAGGTGTTCCAGTGAAAACAACCATTTTACCTACTTCCGCAAAACCAATAAAGACAAGTTTGGCACCAACCATTTCTACAAAAGAAGTATTTCAGACAGACACTGAAGCATTTCAGACAGATTTTTCAGACACGTCACCCTACTCGACAACCGCTACCTACTCTACAACAGCTACCACTGTTGGTCCAACAAAAACAACTTATGTAGCACATACAGATTCATCAGGTCCAAGCACTGCTAAAGAGTATGAATCATCTTCTGATCTGCTTACAAGCAAATTTGACAAATTGACTCAAAGTACTTCACCTCCTCGTCCTGGAATACAACATTCGACAACACAGATCACAAGCCTGGGAACAAGCATAGACTCTTTATTAACTTCAGTAACAACCATCTCTTCTTTGGGTTCACTGCTAACATCACCTCATGCTGCCACTTCATTTGTAACGTATAAAACACTACCTCCAAAAGAAGCTGTTGACACAACAAAAACACCAACACGAATGTTGGGCCAATCTTCTCAGGACCTTTACCAACTAACAACAAAGTCAGTCACTGCAACTCCATATACTTCCATGATGGAAAGGATTACTTTGTCTTTAGCCACAGATGTATCAAGATATCCAATTGTTTTAAATGTAACATCACCCAGTGAAACTAGTACATCTTCATCTACATCATCTGTGTCACTGACCCCATCTGCGGCCACTGAAGTTTTAACTTCATCTTCATATGCCCCTCTTGCTCTCAGTACAACTAGCTCCAAAGTATTAAGCAGTCAGTATTCTCACACAACATCTCAGGTCAGTACTGATAAAAAGGTAACCAGCATTTCCCCACATACATCACATACATTCCCACATACAACTTTACTAAATGGAACTGTGTCTACTCTGACAACTCTGGAAACACACATAAACATTTCTGAAAGCTCAAAAACTGCATTAACCACCTCATCTTTTTATTTGCCTCCACTGACCACCCAATTAACTACAACTTTCATGGCACCTTCAACATCTCATTTTGATCTGCAACAAACAACCAAATCACTAGTTCAAACCAAAATGAAAGAAGTAACGTCTACTTTGTCTCCAACTTTAATGACTTCAAAAATGCCAGTAGTTGTATCTACTATTAAACCTTCCTTAAGTTCATCTACATCATCTACATTAAGCTTGCTAACATCTGTCCAAACCTCAAAAATAACTCCAAAAATTACACCTCTGCAAAACACCTCCTCTACTACAACTGTACTGCTCACTTTGGAGACCACATTAGCGCCTAAATCAACAAAAACATATGAAACAAAAGACCTAATGAGGACTACAACTAAGCATACATCCTTGTTAACTACCAATGCAACGCTTATTCAGACTCCACCTGTGACTTTAAGTACTAAAAAATTCCCCAAGAGTACTGAAGCACCTCTTAAATTACTAACGACTGTTAGAGAACATTTAGGTACTAGCACCCCTACAACAGAAGGTACAACTCATGAATTGGGAAGTACATCTACAGAAAGTATTATTTCTACGCAGCATATTTTTCCAACAAGTTCAGCCCTAAAACCTACAAAACAAGAAGCTATGGTAGATACTTTTTCGACACACTCAACCAAAACATTTTCTTCAGTGTCCGAAGAGAGATTACTTACAACTTCATACTCATCTCCAACTTTTGACACGTTGACACACACTTCTACTGTGCCTTTAGAAATAACAGATACAAATACAAGTATTGGTTCCACAGTCAAATCTTCTGTGCCTTCAAAAATAACAAGTGCAACTACCAGTATCAGTTCCATAGCTATTTCTTCTTCTTCAGAAATAACAGATACAACTACAATGCTTGTTACTAGTGTTAAGCACTTGGAGATACCATTTACACTTACAATGATGCCAACTACTACAGAAGTCACTCTTGCATCATCTACATTTTCTACTCTGAGTGAAACAACATCTGAAGCCGTGACTCTGAATAAAACTAGCATAGAACCATCTTTCAACACTACTCATAGCTTGCTGACTACTGAAAAGGAAAAGTTAGACTCATACACAATGAAAAGCATCAGCACTATTACCAAACCAATGCATACCTCATCAGTTAGTAATAAGAGTGAAATCTCCACACTTCAGCCAACAGAGATTCTGGAATCCTTGAACCTTACGGAACCAACAAAACTTCCAATGCCCAAAAATGTAACATATGAATCATTTTATTCAGTGTCATCATCCACTACCGAGTCATTGATTTCCGCAACAGCTACTGATGTAATGATGAATGTTACAGCATCATCAGACTATTACTCATTTGGGACAATGTTGCAAACAAGCAGCTCTTCAGAATGTATGGTATGTAACATATCTTAATTCTTTCCTAAGGCTCCATTCACACTTGTGCGACTTGTCATGCAACTTTGGATGACCAGTCATTCCCCTTGTTTTCCAATAACACCCATTCATATATGCACGACTTAAAGTTGCAGCAACTTCAAAGTAGTTCATGTACTACTTTGGTCTGACTTTCATGCAACTTGAGGACCATAGATTTCAATGTTAACCTTCAGATGTTGCATGAAAGTTGTACTTGAATGTTATACATTGTAACTTGTGTGCAACAGTTGTCCATTATCACTGGTCAAAGCCAAAGTTGTATCCAAGTTGCACTCATCCAAAGTTGCGTCAAAGTTGTACCAAAGTGGCATTCCAAAGTCGGCGCAACGTTGGAGTCGTACAAGTGTGAATGGAGTCTAATACGAGCCTGTATTTTGTATGAGCTAAAGAAAGTAACATATTCACTTGAAAGTAAGCACCTAAAGGTATTAATATATATCTCCCTCACACTTTCCTGACACTCCGACCTGGTATGCAACCCCCAATAATTTCTGTGCAACTTTTGACTTTTTCTGAGCTATGGACCCCTCATCCCCTCATCCCCTCATCAATGATTGAGTGTGATGACTGGCCAATCAGTCAACAAGCACTGCTATATTGCAAGAAGTGGGAAGGGCTCCATTTTTCCCATACCTGGTGGTGCTTGGTTGTTGAAAAGCTGTAGCAGCAGGGAATCAGAATAAAGGATAGTATTATATCTAATAAAAAATGTATTTCTGTACCGATTAATGTTCTACACTGATCCAGCTTCACGTATGGGATAATTGTTTTAAGCTTTCAATTCATTCACATCAATTCATCAAACATTGTTCAACCTCCTGGCTATCTGTTTCTCTCAGGCAACAGCCTCATAAGAATGTCTCTCTTCCAGACTAGAACAGACACTCTGCTAGTGTCTTGTTCACACACACTGCTCCCTTGCAGTGCCACGGTTTTACATTGTACAACAGTGACCCACACCGTCTTTATCAGATGTTAGCCTGGACAAGGCACCTGTCCACCACACCGGACAAACCTGGACATGCACACACATTATTCCTGCAGTTGTTTGTCTCCTGGACAGGGAGCCCTGAATTACTGTCAGGTCCTTGACTATATAGGATGTTCACACCTGCCTACACACAGTCTGCTAGTCTCAGTTAAAACCTGGGCACAAAGTTGAGGGCTTCCCTCCCAAAGCTTCATTAGGTGGCGCTTCATTAAACACAAGACCATTTCTATCCATTTCATTTTCAGGTCTTACAGACTGCATTAACCTATTATCAGCTTCAGCCTGTGGCTTGTTTAACACATGTAAATTCACTTCTGTCTTTGGGGGAACAGTCCCGCTCACACCAGAGAAGTACCACAGTTATCCTGGGAAACCTCTAGCTCCAGTACACTGAGCTCCTTTGGGGTCTCCAGGGACACCTCTGCTACCTTAACCATCTTTACTAGGGGGGATAACACATCTTGCTAGTGGTTAACCCACCATATTCAATTTTGTTGATTGTTGGATTTTGTCCACATGACTTTGGTTGAATTGCAGCAGCAATAAGCTTCACGTTGACTTTTTGTCTCACAGACAGTCTCTTTAACAGTTGCAGCATTTAACTTAATGACGGCAGTCTTACCCACCACAGTAGTCATCACTATCTTCACTGGGGTGCTGTCAGGAAACAACCGTTGCCCCTGGAAGTCGGGTTTGGAAGCCTGTCCGCAGGTGCGCACGTATGCGCCGGCATTGGCACCCAAATGGCTAATTTAAGCGGACAGCACCCTGCAAC
This sequence comes from Glandirana rugosa, assembly GCA_018402905.1. Lineage (NCBI taxonomy): Eukaryota > Metazoa > Chordata > Amphibia > Anura > Ranidae > Glandirana > Glandirana rugosa. The sequence continues at coordinate 1,399,812 of BLSH010461616.1, forward strand.
CAGTGCTGTCCGTTCTGCAGCATCTAGTGTACCTGTGAGCCCTGGCTCTGTTCCTGTTTCCTGAAGACCCGGCTTGACCGGACCTGCTTGATATCCGCCTGCACCGACCCCCGGCTATCCATGACCATTCTCCTGCCTGATCCCTTGTACCTCCGCTGCCCGCCTGATTACGAACTCTGCATGGGCCTGACCATTCTTTTGCCTACTCCTTTGTACCGCACCGCCCGCCAGTTGCCGACCCAGCTTGTTCCATTTTCCTTCATATCTGCACGAGCCGCTCTGGGACCTCTCACGCCATCATCAGAGACAATCCAGCCCTTGTGCCATCCTGCACTCTCGGACCTCCTGTTTGCTCTACCAGGGGTCCCCGAATTAGGTGCACAAGAGTGGTTGTTACCTGCATAAGACAGACTCCACCACCAGATGCGTGACAGGTGCGCTGGTCTAGGAACCACTCCGCCACTTCCTCTGTTAGCCTGTCAAGTGTCACTTCACCCATATGGCTAGATGGCAAAATTACAGCCAGCCTCTCGGGTTCTTGGCACCTCCAATGGGCTCAAAAAACATCCTCACTGACAGTAGACATTTTTACCAGGAAACTCCTGACAAGCATAAGCTCAGATATACTGGTATAGGGGCATTGAGTCACATCTCCCTGCTGCTCCTCTTTCCCAACAACATACCTTTTTACATTGCCCTGGGAGACCACATTTTCTCAGTTGAAGCTTACTGGCTGTCCCAGACCTGCTGATTCTTCTCTTCACAAGGCCACTTGTCATGATCCTGGGTAGGCAGTCTCCATGACACAGCTGGACTGGCTTCACCGGTGTTGCTATTGGCATCTACCCTCCACCTTGGCTCCTGTTACATATTTACATAGTTGGTGAGGTTAAAAAAAGACACCAGTCCATCCAGTTCAACCTATTATATGTGTGTGTGTAGGTGTTTATGTCAATAGTACATTGTATACTCCTTTATGTTGTGGTCATTAAGGTGCCCATCGTATAATTTTTTGAAACTAACGATGCTCCCTGCTGATACCACTGCTTGTGGAAGAGAATTCCACATCCTTACCGCTCTGATATAAAGAACCCTCTAAGAAGTTTAAGGTTAAACCGCTTCTCTTCCAACTTACGTGAATGGCCGCGTGTCTTTTTAAATTCCCTTTCACTAAATCGTTTTTTCCCTATGCTAGGGTCACCAGTATGGTATCTGTACGGTGATATCACATCCCCTCTCAAGCATCTCCTCTCTGGAGAGAATAAGTTCAATGCTTGTAATCTTTCCCCATAGCTAAGGTCCTCTATTCCCTTAATTAACTATTTCCCTTCTCTTGACTCTCTACAGTTCCAGCACATCCTTCCTGAGGACTGGTGCCCAGAACTGGACAGCATATTCAAGATGGGGCAGGATCAGAGTCTTGTAGAGTGGAAGAATTATCGTTTTATCTCTGGAGTGAATCCCCTTTTTGATGCATGCCAATATTCTGTTGTCTTTGCTTGCAGCAGCCTGGCATTGCATGCTATTGCTGAGCCTGTCATCTACTAGGACCCCCAGGTCCTTTTCCATCCTAGATTCCCCCAGATGTTCTCCCCCTAGCGAGTAATTTTGGCATCAAAATGCATTACCTTACATTTTTCAACATTAAACCTCATTTTCCATGTAGTTGCCCACCCAATTATTTTATTTAGGTCTTCTTGCAAGGTTTCCTCATCCTGCGTAGACGTTATTGCCCTGCTTAGATTTGTATCATCTGCAAATACTGAGATTGCACTATTTATCGCATACTCTAGATTGTTTATGAATAAATTAAATAGGATTTGTCCACTTTCCACACCAGACCATTCCAAGCACTCACCATTTTTCACCACCCTTTGGACTCACCCTTGTAGCCAGTTTTGAATACAGGTACTCACCCTATGGTCCATGCCGACAGACCTCAGTTTGTACAGTAAACACTTGTGGGAAACTGTATCAAATGCCTTTGCAAAATCCAGATACACCACATCCATAGGCCTTCCCCTATCTAGATGGCAGCTCACTTCTTCATAGAAGGTTAATAGATTGGTAAACCTCTTGCTCTCTCTGGGCACTTAGAGTGGGCTTCCTAAGTGCAGAAATGGATTTCTGCATGGCCATGTTACACTGCGCTGCATTCAGAGACAAGAGACATTTAGTGACAGCATACCCCAACTCATTGCACTGCAGGCAATACAAATGCCTCCATGCCTTATCCAGGTTTCCCACACTGGTTCCTTCTCCATGCTGTGGCACACTTGCATCTCTAATAACAACTGGTTTACTTTCACCCATGTTGCCAGGAGAAACAGCATGCAACTTCAAAGTCAAGACAGCCACTGGCTCTCTCACAGCACTGAGAGTTCACCTCCTTTCCCCTTTAGCTGGGGTTACTGTTGCCAAGTGCCATCTACATCAGACCCTAGCAGACTCAAAAATTGGTGGTTCTGCTGGACTGGCAACCAGCGGGGCTTGCACACTTGGAGACTATTAGGCTCCTTTTTTTCAGCAACTTCCATTCTTTTATGGCCCGCTTTTGCAGTCACTACACTGCGCAGCCCACATCACTTTTGCTCCATTTGAACAATAGATCATTGTCTCTGATTTTTCTGTACAACACCTGCAACACCAAATGCATTTTCATGGCACTGTAAAGCATGAACAGTTTCCTGCATGCGCTTATGGTTTTGGGGTGAGGATTACCTATTGTCTGCATCTAAGCACCACTTCAAAGCGTCTGGACTCCAGAATTCAATCCGGGAATTACAGAACCCGGAAGAGAACAAAAACCCAATTTAGTCTGCTCATAATATCTATCCTGGAGCTTTTTAGTCTGCATTCTTGAGAACTTTATGTGCCAAGTAAAATGAAATCCCTTTTATTTGATTGTCTCCAGAACAGTTGTCCCCTCTATTTCTGTTCTGGTTAAACTGTAACATTTTGGATTTGTCATCACTCTCTATCAGATTCAAAGTAGTATACATTCTACCATACAGTGCTAGGTTTCCTAATAAAATCTGTAGTACTTCTTAGAGTTCACAATAAATATATGGCTTTATATGGCTGGGTTCACACTTGTCCGAAAAAACGGACCGAAATTGTGAGCACAAGTCGCATTATGTCACAAAAACAATGTTTCCCTATGAGAGCCATCTTAACTGGTCAGACACAAGTCGGTCTGACTTTGAAAAAGGTTCCTGTACTACTTTGATCTGACTCTGGTCCTACTTCAGTTCATAGAATATCATTGAAGTAGGATCAAAGTCGGATCCTTGTTCTAACCATCCGACTTGTGACATCCGACTTAGTGATAACAGCAGCAGTAATAGGAATTTATCTCACACTGGGATTGTTTTGATTGGTGAAAGGACAAGTCACTATCTCAAAGTCGGAGCAAAATCTTATCTTGTTCATTCAAGTCGGATGGAAGTAGGACAGAAGTAGGACCGATGTTGCAAGTAGGATCAAAAGTCTGACCGTTTTTTCGGATAGTGTGAACCCAGCCTTAGACTTTACGTATAGACCAGGGGTGTCCAACTGCTCTGGGATGTCGGGTCGGCAAGCCCAGATCGTGGGTTCCTGACCCGCCACCCCCAAGCATCAGCAGGAGTGTGCATTACGGAGCCAGTGCTATAGAAAGTATGCGGCTGCAGTAAAAAGCAGAGCCGATTCTTCCTGTGTGTAGCGCCTGTGTATTTTCACTTACACAATTGCCAATTGTGTAATTTTCGGTGTGTCCAATTTAATTTCCCAATGTCCATGTAGACCTAGAGTTTGTTATAAACAATGTCGGGATGCCGAGCGAGCGAAGCGAGCCGTCCAAGCGGAGCAAGGACGTGAGGCCAACCGACCACTTTCACCTGTGTCCACGTCGGCGAACTATATGTTATTTATTTTTGGAATGTCCCTAGTGTCACTTTTGTAACTTTCTATAATCACAGGAGGAGGGACGCATGTGCAATTGGACATGGGCGCATGGGCAGTAACTGCTGGAAATTACGCAATTGGCATTTTTGACAAATTGGCTACAGGGGCAGAACACCAGTCCTGTCACAGGCAGAGTGATACCAAATCTACTCCGCCTGTGACCATAGCCGACAGGGATACCTGCCAAAGAGGACAACAAGGAGCTGCCAGTGATACCTGCCGGGGGAACGATAGCAGCCAGTCATACACACCCAGGGGGGGCAGCCAGCAGCCATACCCACCCTGGGGGGGACAGCCAGCAGCCAATAGCCATACCCACCCTTGTGGGGACAGCCAGCAGCCAATAGCCATACCCACCCTGGGGGACAGCCAGCAGCCACCAGCCATACCTGCCCTGGGGGGGACAGCCACCAGCCATACCCACCTTGGGGAGGGGGGCAGCCAGAAGCCACCAGCCATACCTGCCTATACCCGGGTGGGTATAGCTGTTGGCTGTCCCCCCCGGGGGGGGGGGACAGCCAGCAGCCTCCAGCCATATTTGCCCTGGGAGGGAAAGCCACCAGCCATATCCACCCTGGGGGTCAGCTACCAGCCATACCCATCCTGGGGGGGGACAGCCAGCAGCCGCCAGCCATACCCACCCGGGGGGGGACAGCCAGCAGCCACCAGCCATACCCATTCTGGGGGGGACAGACAGCATCTGCCAGCCATACCCACCCTGAGGGGGGACAGGCAGGAGCCACCAGCCATACCCACTCTGGGGGGGACAGCCAGGAGCCACCAGCCATACCCACCTTGGGGGGACAGACAGCAGCCACCAGCCATAGCCACCCTGGGGGGGACAGACAGCAGCCACCAGCCATACCCACCCTGGGGGGAGACAGACAGCAGCAGCCAGGCATACCCACCCCGAGGAAGGGACAGGTAGGAGCTGCCAGCCATACCTGCCCTGGGGGGGCATACAGCAGCCGCCAACCATACCCACCCTGGGGGGGCAGACAACAGCCACCAGCCACACCCACCCTGAGAGGGGGGCAGGCAGAAGCCACCAGCCATAGCCAGCCTGGTGGGAGGAGAGCCAGGAGCCACCAGCCATACCCACCCTGGCGGGGACAGCCAGGAGCCTCCAGCTATACCCACCCTGGGGGGGACAGCCAGGAGCCTCCAGCCATGCCCACCCTGGGGGGGCAGCCAGCAGCCGCCAGCCATACCCACCTGTGGGACAGCAGCAGCCACCAGCCATACATGCCTGGGGGACAGCAGCAGCTGCCAGCTATACCCACCTGGGGGAGAGCAGCTGCCACCAGCCATACCCGCTTTGGGGAGAGCAACAGCCACCAACCATACCCATTTGGGAAACAGCAGCAGCCACCAGCCATACCCACCTGGGGGACAGCAGCAGCCACCAGTCATGCCCACCTGCGGAAAAGCAGCAGCCAGTGATACCTGCAGGAATCCTAAGGAAGAAGTGAAGATTGAGGTCAGTTTTTGATTAAAATCAGCTATGGGTATATCTGTTCTCTACACTCTTACACTAGCTACACTGAGGTGCTTTCAAACTGATCTGCAAGTGCGGTGCAGTGCACCTGTGGGTTACCTGTACTGAGTCATTGACTTCTGTTATTACCTGTGGGTGTGGTGCGCTTTCAGAAAGTGCACCACACCTGTAAGATAAAATAGAATTCTATGGCAAATTGCAGCTAACCCGCAGGAAAGCCACAGTTGCACTGCGCTGCACCCAAGCTGTGAGTAAACCGCAGCACATCAGTATAAACACAGCCTTAGGCCCCTTTCACATGATTGGTGCAATTGGGTCCGCCTGATAGGCGGACCTAATTGGACCCTCCATTTACCTCTATGGAGCTGTAGATGTAAACGGATTTGTGTCCGTTTACACCCGCCTACCTCTGATCTGCTAAAAAACAGAATGGGATTTGTCGCCTTTCATCTTCGCGGATAGGACTGGATGGCCCATGGAGTAGAGCAGGCCATGTCCGTGTCTGCTCTGCATAGGCGGAGTGGACATGGACCTGTCATCTGCCCGCTCTGCTCATTGTGGCTCGCGACTGGTTACCAAGCCACTTAAGTGGCCCTCGCTCTTCAAAAGGTTGGGCACCCCCGATATAGGCCATAGCTGTCAGAGTCACCTTTTGCCTCCATTTTTACAGCTGGCATAGCTCAGATGAATGGATGATTCAATGCCATTGAATACAAATGCCATTTGACTTATTTTCTGGAACAGAACATGTTTTATTTTTAGTTTTGAGTTGAAAAGGAAAGCTTAAATATGTGAATTACCATATTGTAATAACCCTACCTAACGCAAATAATGCATTGATTCTGGTTTGTTTTTCTAGCCAAGGTACATTGAACCGCTGGATCCATGTAGCCAATATGTTTGCATTAATATGGGCTGGATGCTGTACAATGTATCAGGTAATTGTCAGAAAAATGTGGAGAAACCTGACTGCGGCTTTCGCGGAATGCCTGTCCAAGTGAACACTGACAGCTGCTGCCCAGAATGGGAATGTCCATGTGAGTTATCTTCTGGTGTTTTCATATTTTTTAACCATGGATTATGTGAATAATTTAGAGCAGTATATAATGATAACGCCTTAGATCCCCAGCTAACTATCCCTGCCTTGAGGATTCCAAATAGAAGACTTTAGCTACCTATAGTTTTTACTGCTTACTGGAAGCTTTAGGGAAAATGACTTTACAAAGTGCAGCTTTCCTTGTAAAGTGAACAGTCTGATTAGCAGTCCAGAGAGAGAAATATTTAGTTGTAGTCTTCATCAGAAGCCCTTGTTGTATTTGGGGGTGACCGAAAAGTGGCATAATTCTGAAACAAGAAGAGAGCTGCTACCCTATAACAGAAAGTGCCTGCACAAAGACCTTTGTGGCAGGATCATTAGGTATTAATTCAATGAAAGCTGAAGATTTAAAAAAAATTTAAAAACGTTAAAGAAGACTTTTGAAATAACATAAGCTTATATGAGATTTTAGTGACTGTGTTTTTGTGTTTATCTGCAGTAAACCTAAAATTTCCCCTGCAGATGACTGCCTATTCAAAGTGAACACATATTCACCTTTACTAACTAAGGATGAACTTCGGTCCAAACACAAATTTAGACAGAACTTTGGCTATTCTGGTGTTTTGATGAACACCACAATATTTACCCATTTGGTAGCAATGAACATCATGGATAAAAGCAATATTATCACCCCAATTATACATGACAGCTCCCAGCCATCAATGGTTAATAAAGACACCAGCGGGTGCAGCCACTGCCAAGTCCTTAACTTCCATTGACGTCACCTGCCTCATTCACTTACAGCCTTGAATTGTTAAAAAAAACCCCACTGGAACCTTAATTCCTTAAAGTGGTTGTAAAAGCAGACGGTTTTTATTATCTTAATGCATTCTATGCATTATGATAAAAAACATTTTGTGTGCAGCAGCCCCCCTCAGCCCCTGTAATACTTACCTGAGCCCCATCTAGATCCAGCGATGTTGCACAAGTGCCTTGGCCATCTGAGACTCCGCTCCTCATTGGCTGAGACAGGCTCCCGCTGCTGTCAATCAAAGTCAGTCAGCCAATGAGGAGTGAAAGGGGATGGGGCTGGGCCATGGCTCCGTGTCTGAATGGACACACAGAGCTGCGGCTCGGGTTCCCCCTTTGCAAGCTGCTCGCTGTGGGGGCACTCAATAGGAGGGAGAGGCCAGGAGCACTGAAGAGGGGACCAGTGAAGAGGAGGATCTGGGCTGCTTTGTGTAAAACCACTGCACAGAGCAGGTAAGTATGACATGCTTGTTATTTTTTAAAAAAATTGTTTTAGAAAAAACAAGACTTTAGTATAACTTTAAGTCTGGTATGCATTTAAGGATGACTCTGTGCAAAAAAAAAAAAGTCTTGAGATTCCCCCCTAGTTCTATACCAGAGCCTTAGGGTCCAGGATGTATTTTTAAAGGGGGCACATGCATAAATTAAAGGGAACAAAAATGTGAGATTCCCCCCAATAGAATCCACACCAGACCCTTATCCGGGCATGCAGACTGACTGGCTAGGAAAGACGAATCCCCCCGACCTCATTGACCATATATGGTCAATTACATCACATGGCAGACTCCTCCCCTTTGTTAATATCAGATTAGCTGTGGTGAGCCAGACCTGTCATTTGGTGGGAGTGAAGTGATGGGACCAGATGTGAGTCTGAGTTTTTTTTTCTTTCATTGGGCACCATGATTGATCTGGATCTAGATGCTAGATGACGTGATTGATGGTGGATGTGCACCAGTGGACTTTTTTGTCTGTATTTGCAGTTTACATTTTTTTTTGTGAATGAGTAGGGAGGGAGGGGGGTTTGTATATGGAGGGCCTCTTATTAATTAATGCAGAATGCAGATTCCAATAAGCACCTTCCCCGCAGACCTCCAAAACCACGGGGCCAGGCTTTTGGGGAAGAGGCCCTGAGTTCCTTGTCCTTGTCACCTTGGGACATGTAGAGAGTATGTGACCTGTTATGGTTTATATGGAAGGGGGGCACGCTCATCGTCCCCTTTCCTGGCCAACCACTGTGTATTTTTGGGTGTTACCTCATTTTTTTTCTTAACGCCTTGGAGCTGGCAGGTGCCGGCCCCTTAAGGGGTTTTACGTGCTGTGAAGCGGGGCGGGGCTTAAAGTCATGTGACTGCCATGATGGACTGTCACAGCGATCACATGATCAGAAATCTCCCGATCGCATGGAGTGATTGGGAGTTTTCCATCTGGTGCTGGTAACTGTGCCAGGAGCAAGCAGGGTGCGCGCTCTCAGCACAGCACCATTTTGTTGGCAATTTAAAAACATTTTTTTCTTTGTAAATGTCAGTTTTTTTGTATTAGGCTGTATAAATTGTACAGATATACCTTTTCACAGACAGGGATAGGGCATCTCCCAATCATGTTATTTAAAGAAATTTTGCATTTTTAAGGTTTCACTTTAAGCATTACTTAAATTGCTGCTCCCCGTCAAATGGAGTTTTAACTTTTTTTTTTTTTTGCTGTACCTGTCCCCCAGGGTAGTACTTAACCCCCACAGTAGTCCAGTTCAGTGGTTCATCTCTATCACTAATATTAACTTATTGCTAAATTAATAGCCTCTGCTTCCTTAGTAAATCAACTCCAATTGTATCTAAAAAACACTTTGCTGATTGTCCTAGGACCTGTCTGGAGCTGTGTCCAAATGAGGATGGGATATTTGCCAAGAGGCATAAGCATTAGACATGTGCACTGCTGAAAAATTTGTTCATGTTCGTTTTCGTATCATTCGTTTCTTGTTTTTTTTTTTTTTTTCGGGTCATTCGTTATGATCGAAATTCGTTATTTCGAATAAATTTGTAAATTCAAAAAGTAGTAAATTTGAAAATCTAAAAATCCGAACAAAAGAATGAAAATCCGAAAGTTCAAAAGAACAAAAATCCAAACATAAGACCAAAAATCCGAAAATTCGAATAACTGAAATTCGAAAATCCAAAGTTATAACTAACTTATAATAATTATTACTAACTATTAAATAAGAACGAAAATCCGAAAATTTGAAAACCAGAAAAAATTCAAAGTAATAACTAATAATAACTAATTACTAATAGCTATTACTAAATATTAAATTATAGGTATTGGAATTTCCTTTCACATTTGGATGTTAGTGAATGTAACGAATACGAATTTATTCAAAGTTACGAATTATCTGAAATAGCGAATGCTGCATTTAAGCGAATGGAATGTAACAAATTAATAATAATAAATAATAATAATAAAAGTTTTCATTATTATTATTATTTATTATTATTAATTTGTTACGTTCCATTCGTTTAGAAGCAGCAGTCGTTATTTCAGATCGTTCGTGACTTCGGATAAATTCGCATTCGTTGCGTTCACTAACAGCCAAATTTGAAAGGAAATTCCAATACCTATAATTTAATATTTAGTAATAGTTATTAGTTATTATTAGTTAGTTATTACTTTGAATTTTTTACGGTTTATGAATTTTCGTTCTTATTTTGGGATTTTCGTTCTTTTGAATTTTTGGATTTTCATTCTTATTTTCCGATTTTCGAATGTTCGAATTTACGAATGTTTGAATATTCGAATTTACAAAGAATTCGTTGAACAGGTTTTCGTTAATTTGAATATTTCCGAATTAATGAATTTGTCCAATTTTGTCTAAAAATTAATTTGGAACGTAACAAATTGCACATGTCTAGTAAGCATAAGGAAATATAAGTGCTATTTACAGCTTTGTTATACCAACCATTTTTCAAACATAACATTCACCCAAAAGATTTTTCTTGTACATGCCACACATTATTTTACATGCAATTGTATGGCTTCTCTATATACCATATACTGTACACCTCTGTTATTTTCTGTTGGCAGCATGGCTCTGTATGTGACTGTTTATATACATGCAGTAATTATGTGCAGTAAACATTTAGTAATAATGTATGTCATTTCTTAGGTCAGTGCTCTGTGTTATCGGAGCTGAGCATCATCACATTTGATGGAAATAACATTGCACTCTATAATGCTGCACCCTACATCTTAGTTAGGCTTCCAAAAGAAACGATTGTAGCCCATATTGAAAAATGTCCTCCAAGCTTGGTAAGTGAGATGATTCATTGTTCACTGGCACATGCATTAATTACCGAAGATAATTAATACCCATGCAGTAATGAACTGTTTTTTGAAGGAAACCTATCAGATAGTCATGGAAAATATCAGTGTTGACCTCTCATTTTGAAAACGTTAATTGCCTCACTTCTGGGCTGACCCTTTTAGTTAAATAATATGAGTCACTGATAATATTATTATGCAGGATTTATATAATGCCAACAGTTTGCACAGTGCTTTACAAAATAAAGATACACAGTACAATTGCAATACAGTTCATGACAAGAGGAATAGGAGGGTGTTGCTCGTGAGAGCTTACAATCTAAAGAACAAGTGCTACAAAAAATAATAACTGTGAGATAAGTTGTTGGAGAAAATAAAATTCAGTTTTTATTTAGAGGTGGTATAGATTTTCTAGAAGTGAAGAGTTTTCAGGGATTTCCGAAAGGCAGAAAGAGTAGGAGATAGCCAGGCAAATTGGGGTAGGATGTCCCAGTGAATGGAAGATTCTCTGGAGAAGTCCGGAGGTGAGCATGGGAGGAGGCCATGAAGGAACTAGAGAGCAGGAGGTCTAGGGAGGCCGATTGAAAGCCAGTAGAAGGATTGGCAGAGAGAGGGATGGTAAGGTAAATGGGTCCATTATAAATAAATATGGAGATAAGGAGCAAACCTGATCTCAACACAAGTTTTATAGTACATGCTAATTTCAAAGCCAATTCTTGATCTACCCCCATCTCTTATCCCCATACTAGGCAATCACCCCTGTCCTCTTCCCCTTAGGGACCTCAGTGATTTGTTAAGCAGTTTTTTTTAATCTGTTTACCTATTTCTGACGTTTTCAGGCAGGTCATGTGACATGCTGGGTTCTTTTCAGCCTAGGTTCACATAGGTGCAATGCGGGAACCAGCGCGATTTCAGCGCGGGTTCCCACATCGCACCTCTCACTGCCTTCTGTGAACCGCTGCAGGTGTCAATAGATTGTTAATGACACCCCCAGATTGGTTCACATATCGCAGTGCGAACTGTGAACTAGCACGGGAATCGGATTGCATAGGTGAGAACACCCATGCGATCCGATTCCAGTGCGGGAAAATAAAGGTCCCTGCACTTCTTTTCTGCGAATCCAATGAGAGTTCAGCCATACAACTGTATGGCTGAACCTGCATCACACAGGTATCGCATGTGATCGGCAACTGCGGTGCGGATGAGAATCACATGGGATGTCTGTGATCGCACTAATGTAAACTCATGCTCAGTCTTAACTCCTGGCAGGGGACGGTTCTCAAGATACAGGGAGCAATGTTGACATGATAATATTAGTTCACTCTCTGTATCAATATGATGTGAATTAAGGGCACCGTGGTAATGCTGACCCATGACACCCTGTATTCACAGTATTGTACTATGAGGGACAGCATCAGATTGAAGATGAATATTGCAGCTTGAGCTACATTTTTATTTTCATAACATATAAAGAAAACAAAAATATACCAGAGTTGAGCTTTAGGTACAAGAGAACATATACGCAATAAGGGAGATTTACTAAAACTGGAGCACTCAGAATCTGGTGCAGCTGTGCATGGTAGCCAATCACCATCTAACTTCAGTTTGGTCAATTAAGCTTTGACAATAAAACCTGGAAGCTGATTGGTTTCTGTGCAGAGCTGCTCCAGATTTTGCAGGCTTTATTTTTAGTAACTTCCCCCAATGAGGCTTGCAAATGTACAATCCCATATTTGAAAATAACGATCATTATCCTTTTCTAAACCTTGTTGAATTTAGCCTAATATGCCTCAAAATGCAATATTCAACAAGGTTTAGAAAAGGATAATGATCGTTATTTTCAAATATGGGATTGTACATTTGCAAGCCTCATTGGGGGAATTTAGCACATGCTATACAAGACAATAGATAAAAAAATATTTTTTTATCTATTGTCTTGTATAACATGTGCTAAATGTTTGGGTACATAGGGTGTATAAAGGACTGTTTTATAGCTAGATTATTCCAATTATCTAATGGCTGTAGTTTCAGGAACCTGTGTAGCAATGAGAAAATTGATTTGCAAATCCAGTTAATTAACAAACTGATAATAAGATTTACCGTAATATATACTGCCGGATTTGTGCAGGTTCGAGAAAATATTAGAATTCTTGAATCATGCTTGCTGGATTTTCTGAATTGCATGAATGTTGCAGCAAAGTCCAGTTGCAGTAATGTCCAGTGGCAAGAGCCCCTGAGGATGTCTTTGTGTCGGCGTTGGAGGTATCCTCCAGGTGTTATCCAACCAGCCTAGAATGGGACTTCTCCCCAAATGAACTGTGGTGTGCCACTGGAACTCAGAGTCAGTCTATCTAGTCTGTACTTTAGACCCTCTCTAGTAGTGACTGCATAATAGTCTCTTCTGGTCCAGCATTTAATAGCATGAACAGGGAATGTGGCTGAGACCTTAAATTCCTCTCCACTTCCTCCTTTCAGGGTTTCAAAGCCAACAACCCAGGGGAAGTGTATACATAATATATTTACAGAGTCAGACTGTAGAGGGTAGTAGATAACCTATACAAATATTAAGGTGAATTGAAGTCTTGAGAATGACTAATTAGACTGTTAATATCATTACTGTGTAAATTAGATAACTACAAGGTTTTACATGCCACGATCAGTGAGACAGGCAGCACTGTTATTCAGAGTTCAGCTATTCACTTCTAATGATCTTTTACTTTTATTTTCTAGAGTGTGAACTCAATAAGAAAGCTGGTAAGTGATTCAACATAGCTCCGCAAAGGAATAATAGTAATGTCCTGATTCTTCCTGTTCTATGGCAGTTCTCTGAAACTCTTACAGGCTCCTATAGAACACAAAAATCTTTCTATAAATAACGTTTTAAATTGCCATAGACTGACCTCTTTTTACATTTTGTCATGTCTTCATTCTTTTTTGTAGGTTGCAGCTGGAGGTACTTCAGGGCTGTGCTTCAAAAAACTAAATGTTACGACTGCAAATTTTCAGTTGCTTATAAATCGCCTAGAAAGGAGGGTGAGTATAAAAGGGCTGCTCTTTTGTCACATGTATATACAGTCTTAGCTTTCTGTTTCGTAAGGTACACCTGGATTTCAACTGGGTAATTAACCTTAGCGTATATTTGTAAGCTTAGTTCTTGTTTATTGAAAGTTTGACTAAAGAGATTTTGTGAAGCTTGGCGATGAACAAAAACATATTTAAACTAAACCTGGGCAGTTTATTTGAGCATGTGATGAAAATGCACAAGTAAATGCTACCTTCAGTAAAATTCACATGTGAAAAGGATCAGTTGATACTAAGGTGTAAAAAGCTAAAGGGTCTTTTTATTTCGCCCCCCCCCGACTGCCTCCACCCACCAACTTACTGTCCAGGAGATTGGCAGTAATTTTTAAAACAAATTCAACACAATTTGTGATGAGATATCCAGTGTCTAGCCTTCTCCTCCAACCAACACGCCAGGTCCAACACCACACTCAATACTTTCCTCCTTCAACCCTGTTACCACTAAGGAAGCTGCCAAACTCCTTTCTGACCTTGGCCCCTCACAATTACTATGACCCCCTTCCTGCTTTATCCTAAACTCTCTTACACATATCTTAAACCTCTCCTCCAGCACCTTTGCCTCCATGATCAAACATGCGCTGGTTACCTCCATACTTAAAAAACCCTCACTGGACCCTACCTGTATGAATAACTTAAGACCCATCTCCCTGCTCCTGTTTGTCTTTAAGCTTCTTGAACACCTTGTTTGCAACTGTATGAGTTGCTACCTCAGTGACAGCAACCTCCTTGATCCCCTACAGTCTGGCTTCCGCCCCCAACATCATTCCACTGAAACTGCCCTACTAAAATTCACTAATGACTTACTAACTGCTAAAACCAATGGCTATTACTCCATACTCATACTTTTCTGCTGCCTTTGACACATTTGACCACTCGCTCCTCCTCAATAAACTACCTTGGCCTCCATGACTCTGCTCTTTCCTGGTTCTCCTCTTAACTATTTCAGTGCACTTTCAGTGTCTCATACAACACCATTTCCTCCAATCTCCTCTATATCTCTTCCCTGGGCCAGTTTATAACCTTGATGGCTTTCACAACCACCTCTATGCCGATAACACACAGATTTATCTCTCTACTCCCCAACTCACCCCCTTGATCCCTTCACATATCACAAATTTACCGAGCTACATATCAGTATGGATATCATGCCCCTTTCTCAACCTAAATCTGTCAGGGCTGGGCTCAGCAATCTCTTCTCAGAGCAGGTTGCTTAGCTGTCAGTTAATTGCCTGTCTCAGCCTCCACAGCACTCATCTGATGTTCATATCCTGCTCATTAAACCCAGCTCTGCAAGCTATTTAAACTGCCTGGGTCAGATCTCAGATGCCTTTGCCTGGTCAACATATCCAGATAATCTCTGCTGTGTTTTCCTGTTAAAGACTTTTGCCTGTTTGACTTCTCTTCTGGTTCTTGGATTAAAGACTTTGCCCAGCTGACCTTCTGGCTCCTGATCCTGTATGCTGTTTGTTTGACCACGCTGATCTCTGGATCCCTATTCACTGGCTTGCTCCGACTATCCGCTCTGGCTACCGAACCTTGGCTTTGTTTTGACTACGTTTGCTCTGTTTGTTCTATTTTACCATTTTTATTAAATAGTGTGATTTTTACTGCACTTCTGTCTCAGTCTAATTCATGGTTCCTGACACAATCTTTCTAAAACTGCTTGTAATATTTCTCCCGATCACCCCCATGACTTTACCATTGAGATCAACGGCACAACCATTGGTCCCTCCGCACATGCCAGGGTGCTACATGTAATCCCTAGACTCTGACCTCTCCTTAAGCCCCCACATCCAGTCACTTGGTAAACCTCTACCTCTGCAACATTTACAGAATTCGTCCGTTCCTGACTAGTGACACCACAAAACAACTTATTCACTCCTCGGTTATATCCTGCCTTGGTAATTGCAACTCCCTCCTCACTGGCCTACCTTTACACAGGCTATTTCCCCTTCAGTCTATTATGAATGCTGCTGCCAGGCTTATACACCCCACTAACCTATCCGTGACCGCTGCCCCTCTCTTCCAATCTCTTCACTGTCTTTCACTAGCCCAACATAAAAAAATCTAAATACTAAACACAGTGTACAAAGTCATCCACAACATGGCCCCCAGCTATATCACCAACCTCAACTGCAGATATCGCTCCTCCCAAGACGTCTTGCTCTTTAGCTTCCTTGTTGGCATTTTAAAACCTCCATGATCGGGGGGGTACACATTAGACCTACTGTACTAAATCTTAAAACATCGCATAACTGGAGAAAACACCTCCACTGTAAGACGGGAAGTGGTATGAGTTCTAGAGGTTGAAGAGGGAGGTTGAGAAATGGCCACTGACATAGGTGGATCCCACTGGGACCCATAAGAAACATAGAAGGCACAATCCTGCCTTCCTCACAATCAGAGAAAAAATTGATACTGTTTTTGTTGCCTAGCAGCTGTAAAAAAAATAACAAAATACAATAAAAGAGAAGGTACAGCAGAAGAAAGGCAGTGAGGCAGGATCAGGGGTCAACACTGTCTTTTAAAGAGGGCAGCACACTCCTGTGGGAACCGTAGGCATAAAGCAAGTCCCAAAAGGTCCCCAAAACATTCATCACATCACCTCTGGAGATCCTCTAAAGTTCTCATGGTGGACTCAGCCCAAGGAGGGATGCCTTGGATGATGGGTGACATGTCTCCTAGAGTACTGTAAACATTAGCTCTGGTCCTGATGACTCCACAGGAATCCCTAGATATGCTGGTGGGGAGGGGGTTATAACCTTTGGGAGACTGGGCTTCAGTTTTCTATGTGCCTAGTGTTCATTTCACCTGTAAGTAGTAATATAACTCTAGGGTGCTTAATTACCATCCAGCCGTGTCCCTCAAAGGAGGAAAATTGGTTCAAATATCACATGATAGCCAGCCAGCCTATCAGTTTGAAAATCACTGAGTATTTGGTTGTTCATTAGTTACATTTTCATGATTCTCTTCCTGTTGTTTCAGGTAGAAGTGAATTCAATACCTCAGCCTTTACCTTACTCAAAGCAAGGACTATGCATCCAGGACACAGGTGCAATGTATGTCATTAACACCCCAGCAGGCATCAGCATTAAGTGGACTCATGTTACTGGTATTATAGACATACAGTATGGCCTGCATTCCAATCAGTCGACCAAAACAGAAGGGCTTTGTGGTAAGTGGTACATGAAAGAACCAGAGTTTAGTATAATCTTTGACTTATAAGCGATTTTACTAAAATTATATGCCTGCATGCAAGTGAAATGACTGCAGCTTTCATCATTCTTCAGAATATTTCTGAAACTATGAAATATGTCTCAAAATCTATGTTGTGAGGTTATACATCTAAAAATGTTAAGCAGCAAAAAACTTCTTTATTAGGAAAGCTATCTTAGTAGGTTAGTAGAAATATTTCAAAAGAATATCTGCCCCAGTGACATTTGTATAAGCCAGGCTTTCTCCTCACATTAAAGAGACTTCCACTTACTACTTGTGTCTTCAGAACTGGAAGTGGAGAGAAATCTTTTTCATGGAGTAAAAAAGCTTAATATTCCAGGTATTCCCATAAATTCATAACTGCAATTGATTGAACATCTGTGATTTCTACATATGATCATTGAGACACTACATTGTTCTTCAAAATGTTTAAAAGCTCTTGGTGTTTGCTATTTTGTCTTCTACGATTAACATTAACAAATAGCAAAGCCAGTTTTGGGAGAAAATAAAATAAACCATCAGTGTTACTATTACACCACTGAAACGTATAAAATATCCATATTATAGAGATTGCTCCTCTCCAAAAGTACATTTTTTTTCATTCTAACAATATGGATACAACACATGGCGCTATAAATTACCAATACAGGAGGAAAAGTTACAGATTCAGTATTCAATGATGCTACACAACAGTGGGAAAAATACTCCCTTAAGATAATTTACCTTTTCTGTGTTATAAGGAATATGCAATGGTGATCCAAGTGACGATTTAAAAATGCAAAACAGGACCATAGTAACAAATAAAGAAGACATTGAAGCATTTATTAAAAGCTGGGAGATTGAGAAATCAATTGATGTAACTACAAGACGTCCAGTAAGGAACTGCACTGAAGATAACTGCACTTACTGCATGGAGTTACTAAACAAAAAAGTGTTTTCCCCATGCCACCGGAAGGTATGTACAATTATATTGCATAATATTGTAATGTGCACCACTTGCCTATTCTGTAAAAACACTCATGGCATAAAAAAGATGAGACTTACTGTATATTAAGGAGATTGGATTTTTGTTTTTCTGCATAGCCAAATTGGCAGTGGCCAAGGTGGCAGAACAGCTAGAAGTGGCAGACATGCCACCCTGCCTGCCCGTGCAATGTAATTGGGCCCTCATTGTTGTCCCTTCACAGTTTGTTAATTTTTTTGTGCACTAATATTCTATGTACTTATATTTTTCCCAGCCTGGGTCCATGCACCTATGAATGAGCTCCTGGAAGTGAGCAAAATGGGCAGATTGTGTCTTTCAGCCTCTCTGTCCCTAGACTATGCATGCTCCATATGGATAGGATATCTGATCTTGTTAGTGTTATCGATGTAAAAAATATCTGTTCATTTAATATAACATAGTACTCAATGATTAGAGACATGTTGAATTTTTCATAAGATTGAATAACTTCAGGAATAGTTGAGGTAAATTAAGATAAAATTACTTTAGGCAGCCTTTCCTCATTTAGTTAATATTTTGGAGGCTCTGATTGAGTGTACATTTGTTGCATTTCAGAGTCTTCCATTCCACATTCTTATCTATGCCTTTTCTAAAATAAGTGTTATTTTTAGGTTTCTCCTCAAGACTTCTGTGAGAAGATGTGGATCAACAACACATATTTCTTAAACTATGAATGTGATGCCCTTTCTGCCTATGTAGCGTTGTGCAGCAAACACAATATCTGCATTCGATGGAGAACCAAAGATTATTGCTGTAAGTCACACTGCTTTATCCTCAAATATATACTATATGTGCAGAGGCGGCTGGTGAAATTTTAGGATAGAGTGTGCCAGACCCCGCCCTTCCTTTTTCACCCCTCATGCTTCTCATAAGCCCCACCCCTTATAGTTTCCACCCTTTGTGTCAGGAGTATACAGCCCAGCATCACCAGATAGGGATACAGTATCACCAGATAGCAGTATACGCAGTCACCATATAGCAGTATACAAAGCCCCAGATAGGTTATACAGAGCACCAGATAGGGCATACAGAGCACCAGATAGGGTATACAGGGTCCCAGATAGGGCATACAGGGCATCAGATAGGGCATACAGAGCACCAGATAGGGCATACAGGGCACCAGATAGAGTATACAGGGTCCCAGATAGGGCATCAGATAGGGCATACAGAGCACCAGATAGGGCATACAGTGCACCAGATAGGGCACCAGATAGGGCATACCATGCATCAGATAGGGCATACAGGGCGTGGAATAGGGCATACAGGGCATCAAATAGGGCATACAGAGCATCAGATAGGGCATACAGGGCATCAGATAGGGCATACAGGGTATCAGATAGGGTATACAGAGTGCCCCCCCAAGCACTTACCCTATCTAATAGCAGACCAGGTCTATGCAGAGTTTGGCTTCTGGTCAGCATGCTGAGCACCTCGGGACTGAATCCCTGCGGAGTGCTATGCCTGTGTGAGTAATTACACAGGCAGCACGTCTGCCACAGTCCCGCCCCCCCGCTGACAGCAGCCAATGACAGAGAGTCATTGGCTCTGATGGCTCAGGGGGCAGCCAATCAGACTATGTGTGTGCGCTTGTTCAGCGCACACACATAGACTTTAATTGCTGACCAATCGGCTCACTACTTGCTGTCAGCTGACCTGCAGGGGGGCCAGGCTGACTTTTTTTTTATTTACTTGTCAGCTGCGGGGAGGCGGGCCCAAGCGCCCCTTATGCACCAGCCGCTGCTGTATATGTGTACTGTAGCATGGCAGTTGCAAGCATTGGGAAAGTCCTGGGGCACCCTGATCAGATGATGTAGCAAATATAGAATGCAAAATTAGCAGAATGGTTAAATAGGACCTGAGCCCTGGAACTGTAGTGCACAGAGTGCCGTGGCCAGGAATATGTAATGTAAAAAATAGGCAATAAATACAGTGCAGCAGTCAGGACTGTGTAACTTACCACTTAGCTTCTACAGTGAAACAGTCAGATGCAGGGGTCAGTTCTATGTAATGTGCAACACAGCATATAGAGTGCAGCAGTCAGGACCATGTAACAAACAACATAGTGTACAGAGTGCAGGGGAAAGGGCTATATCACGTATTGAGTGCAGCAGTCAGGTCTTTGTCAATGTGGTCAATGTTATTTACCCCCCTTAAATTGGTGGCCAGTGGTCTTTACCCACTTTAAATTGGTGGTCATTAGCATTTGGCCCCCTTTCACTTGTGTTTAGTGTCCCACTTTTTCACTGGTCATTAGTGGGAGCTTTAACATTTACTTGGCATATAGAAACTACAAGGGTTCTGTGCACTTCCTCCTTGGTCTCTGAGTGATGTTGGGCCACAGCTACACAAGCAACATTGGACTGGATATTCCTCCACACAGCATTGCCTGTTGCAAGATTTTGCTTCAAATGGAGAACTTTTACTAAGCCAGTCCACATGCCAAAGTGTGTGGACTTCCTGCCCATGCTTATTAATTACGCTGTAAAGCAAAATACAGAGTGTTTTCCTTTGCATGGTTAGTTCCAGCATTACACAACAAAAAGATCCTATTTAGCCTCTTGGTTCCTCACTCCCCTCAGGGTCCACTTGAACTAGAAAGGGGCCTATCTTTTTTAGGCTAGCCAACTTGGATACACACACTCTGTGTGTCCCAATCACGTACTCCTCTGAGACATCGTGTGACACTACATCAGCAGTAGGGGCTGGCACCATAATCCTGGTCTGGACTCACATTGTAAGGTTGTCCATTTAGTTGCTTCTAGAGCAGCACTGGTTCCTGACCCGATCTCTGAATGACTGCAGCTTCTCTCCTTTGTGCAGTAAACCCACCTGTCCATAATTGTAATCCTGTTCTGAGTTACCCGTTGTGGAAACTCAGGGGTCCTTTCAAAACTACCTCACTTACAGTCAGAGTGACTTAATCTGTTAGCTGTCCTGATAGACCAAGGACACCAGGCATGAGATCTGGGGCTCCTGTCCCCAATGCCAAGGTCTAGTGATGACACTGTACTGTATTAATGTAGAAGAGCTTGAGCATTTGTTAGGCATTTTACGTAATATTTTGTATATAACTTAGTTCAAGCAAAATCTGCAATAAATGCTCCAGGCAAGCATCTGTATACAGAGTTGAAGAATGCACATAAGGCAGTTGTTTTACCTGCCGAAGGCTTTGCAATCCTGTGTAGCCAGGTTGATTTAGTTACCCTTGCCAGCCAAGCAAGTTGGTTAGATCCTGGATCTCTACTACAGTAGTAGCACAACCTTGTCAAGAACATAATCCAAGACTAGGACTGAATAATGAAGGGGTAACTATACATTGGTGAGACATCCCTGCTCTCTACACTCTGTTCTCTAGTCAATATGTACTCTGTCAGCATGTGCACTGTTTGGAGCCACATTGGGCCACATGCTTGTGTGGGGTTTTCTCCCTGGGTCTTAGTGCTGCTGTACATGGTATTATTTCAGAAGATATCAAGATTTTAGGTTCACAAACTAGGTGCATAAAAAACTATATATATATATATATACACTGTGTGCAGAATTATTAGGCAAATGAGTATTTTGACCACATCATCCTCTTTATGCATGTTGTCTTACTCCAAGCTGTATAGGCTCGAAAGCCTACTACCAATTAAGCATATTAGGTGATGTGCATCTCAGTAATGAGAAGGGGTGTGGTTTAATGACATCAACACCCTATATCAGGTGTGCATAATTATTAGGCAACTTCCTTTCCTTTGGCAAAATGGGTCAAAAGAAGGACTTGACAGGCTCCGAAAAGTCAAAAATAGTGAGATATCTTGCAGAGGGATGCAGCACTCTTAAAATTGCCAAGCTTCTGAAGCGTGATCATCGAATAATCAAGCGTTTCATTCAAAATAGCCAACAGGGTCGCAAGAAGCGTGTGGAAAAACCAAGGCGCAAAATAACTGCCCGTGAACTGAGAAAAGTCA
>BLSH010461616.1:1422268-1432777 GCA_018402905.1 Glandirana rugosa
TCCTGTCAGTCTACTGTATCCGTGAAATCTCGTTTTGAGATCCGTCTATTTTTTTTTTCTAATTAATTACGTTAATACATAAGTTAATTTTTTTGTTTATATATATATATATATATATATGTCCCTCACGTCTTAATAATCCGTTCAACATAAAAACTCCTTATTAAAATAATAACTTGTTGTTGGTACAAGAGTTACTAAGGTTTTTGAGTAATTATAGTTTCGACTTATAAAAACCTTCATCAAAAATCAAACAAAAATCAACATCGATAAAATCCTCCTATAGACACACACGTCCACTGATAATGACACGTATTAATAATCCGTTGAATTGTTTTTTGTTTATATATGGGTAAAGTTAATAAATAAAAGTCGTTTGGAATCATTGAGAACATGGTTGTTGTTCAATAATAAAATTATTCCTCAAAAATACAACTTGCCTAATAATTCTGCACTCCCTGTATATATATATATATATATATATTTGTTTTTTTAATTGAATACATAATTGCATTAATTAATCTTTTTTTTTTATCTGCCTAGAGTTTTGCTCTAAAGTGCCTATGTCATCTGACTGTCCTAGGCAAAATTCCCATTAGACCATTTTCGTAAACATACTGTATGGGGTAGATTTACTAAAACTGGTGCACTCAGAATCTGGTGCAGCTGTGCATGGTAGCCAATCAGCTTCTAACTTCAACTTGTTCAATTAAGCTTTGTCAATAAAACCTGGAAGCTTATTGGTTTCTCTGCAAAGTTGCACCAGATTTTTTACTCTTCAGTTTTAGTAAATAACCCCCTATGTGTTCAATATACATTTATAGCTATGGAGGTGGAAGACCAGTGATATTCAACTCTTGTCTTTGAACAATGACACCTACTTAGCCGATTCATGATAATCTAACTGGCTTTTTAAATGCAATGCATGCAAACTAGAATCCTGAAGGTGTGGCTATGCATTTATTGGAAATAAATATGCATTTGCTAAAGCTGTAATGCCCCACATTCAAATAGAAATCAAAGTTTCTATCTGCAAATGCAATTTTCAAGCACATGTTTGAACATGTAGGTGCTTTCTAATTTTCAGTGGTAACAGCTGTTCAGATGGTTTGCTAAATGAGGCCTGTTAGTTGACTGGATTTAATGTAAAAGGTTTGTTCCCTGCAGAATGCTCATTTTGTACAACATAAACGATTAATTATAACTGTATTACATTTTATTGTAGCATTGACTTGTCCAGAGGGAAAGGAGTACCAGCCTTGTGTACAGCCCTGTGCTGCCAAAACCTGCTTAAACAAGTGGTACTATGAAGAGTCACCATGTTCCTACTTAAGGGAAGATTGTGTTTGCAAAAAAGGAACCCTTCTCCATAGAACAGATTCTGAGATGTGCATCCCAGAAGAAAAATGTGGTATTGTATTTCTTTTAACATTTTAAGCACCTGCTCCCCAAATCTGAAATCCTTTAGCTGATGTATTCTGTAGGGGCTAGTGTACACCACAATTAGTGCTCCGAAGAGCAATTCCCACTTGGTCGATTTCCAGAGGACATTTGACAGGCAGTGAGTAGGCATTATTTTGCCTCCTTGTTTCCTGTTTTAACCACAAGCTCCGTCATGCCTCTGCCTTTGAGAGTCTTGCTGGCATCTGTCAGCCTTGCAATGCCTCATGGTCCTGAAGTTCCGTAACAGCTGGAGGGCTGCAGGTTGGACACCCATGCACTAGAATGAACACAGCATACTATCTTCACCCATGAGGTTGTGAGAATGTAGTTCTGTGTAATCCACTAAAGCCAAAGTTTACACAGCTCTCCACATATGGTTTGAAATGGTTTGTTTCATGAAGCCTGTCCTGTGTAACTTATTCCCTGTTGTAGGCATCACCAAACAGAATTTAACTTTGTTAGAATATGAATACTGGCTGTCCAAGATTCTTGATACTAATATTTTGATACTTTAGGATTTCGGTATATGAAAGACAGCAAGGAGCCTGCAGTGGGTGTGTTGGGAACACATTCTAAGCAAAAGAGTTCCTAGATTTTGGATTAAAACCCAAAGTGGAATTGGTAGGCTTTATTTCATGTATGCATTTCAAAACTTTAGTGTAACTTTAAATACAGACCACCACTTAAAGTGGAGCTCCACTCAAAAGGGGCACCTCCGCTTGCTTGTGCCCACCCCTCCCCTCCTCCACTAACACATTTGTCACTTTTTTTGGGGGGGTACCTGGTTTTGACAGGTACCCACTTCCACTTCCAGGTAAGATTGCCGTGGCGATCTCCGAGCATTTCCAGCCCCCCCTCCTTCCCCCTGCTGCCTTCTGGGACAAATACAGGTCCTAGAAGACGGCGGGACAATTCAGAAAGTGCAGCGTGACTCGTGCATGCACAGGAGGAAACCGGCTGATTGACAAAGCGGCTCAGGATGCCGACTTTGCAGGATCCCTGGACAGGTAAGTGTCCTTATATTAAAAGTCAGCAGCTACATTATTTGTAGCTGCTGGCTTTTACTTTTTTTTCCAGACTGGAACTCCTCTTTAAACCCTTTTTATGAAAAATGATTAAATAAAAAAGTGAGTATCATGTGTGTCATCTTATTATTTTATAAAACTCTTTTGGATATGGAGCCTTGTGACAAGCCGCCCAATCACATACAGAAAATTATTTGGCTAGAATGCCGGAGGAAGAGTTGCAGACCTATTCATTGAATAGATGAAAATTGGAAGATTAAAAGATTAAAAAGCCACAGTAAACATAAATATGTTTAAAATGTCATTTAAAATGTATCCCCTCAGTATCTGGGTTGAATAAACAGTAGGTAATCAAGATTTTGTTTAAAATATGTTGCTTTAAAATCACTTGAATTGGGATAATTGAACTATGACCATTATTTTAAAACTTTGGGAACCGAATAGATGTAAATGTCTTTGCTATGTGGGCATAGTTATAGATTATATAGACATAGGCTGACCACTTTCAGGAGTTTATTTAACATTCATGTTTGAACTAATGTAATTTTGATATTTAAAGGGATATGGTGAGGGGGATCCAATGCTGTGCCAGTTACTAACATGTTTGATCAAATGAATAGAGTACAATGGGCAGATATTAAAATATGCTTCAAAGTTAATCATAGGCTGTGTTTCCTATCTTAGCATGCACTGATAATGAAGGACACCCACGTTCACCAGGAGAAGTATGGCATTCATCTGTCAGTAAGTGCTGTCTGTCAAAATGCCTGGAGAATGGCACTGTCATATCCCTAGAACCCGAATGCAAGGAAGAACCAGTGCCATCCTGTGAGCAGGAGGGAGAGACTCTTATCAGCATTATCCAAGAAGGATCGTGCTGCCCAAAGAAAGTCTGCGGTATGTAAGTCCATGAACGACACAAACCCTGTATTACCAGGTTGAAATAATATGATTTTTATATGCTGTATGGTTGATACTTAAATAGAAAATAAAGGTTTTACGAATAACAGATGTCTTTAGCGGGAAAGTATGCTATACACTTGCAATGTTTACCTTACAGATTTTCTAAAAACTAGCAATGAACTTCTCTTATTTTCTCCCTTTTGGTCTATTAAAGTTTTTATAAGGGTTTGGAAAGTTATTTTTCTTTTGTTCTTTGTATACTATTGGGGAAATTTCCTTTCACTTCCAGTCCCAGAGACACAACAGGAAGTACAGGTATAAAGCAATCTCCCAAAGTGAGAGGAATTTCTCTCTTAAACAGCTGTTCGTGAAAAAGTGTCTTAATTTGAAGATTTCACCTCACCTCTTATTTTTAAGAACAATGCTAAAGTTTATAAAAGAAAACATGATAGAGGGTCTAACCCTTCCCCAATTTATAACCCTATCCCTAAGTAAAAAAAAAAAAAATTGCCTACAGACACTTTAAATATTCTGTTGGAAGTACATCTGTTTCATAAGCATGAAAAATACGCATTGGTCTTGTAAGGCAGGCCATAGATTATGCAAATTTCTTTCCTTCCACCATGGGTGGAAGGAAAGACATTTGCTTGATTCCCCCATCAACACAGTCAGTGTTGATGGCTGAATCCCTCTTGCAGTGCTAGTGTGTTCTGCCGGCATGGAGCCTTCCCTGCTGGCAGGACATAATGATTAGTGTTGTTGGCTATAGCCGGTGGCACTAATTGTTCAGGAAAAACCCAACAGGCTGGCTCTATCAATAGTGGTCCATAGAAGGAGTACATACAATAAGGGTGCCCATACATGGATTGAAATTCGGCCAGTCCCTGCTGAACTTTGATCCATGTATAGGTGGCTTAAGAAATCTCATCAGCTGCTAACTTTCTGTGCTGTATGCCTGTGCCGCATTTTTATCAGTTACATCATTCTCAACTATCTCTGAGAACTAAATAACCCTTCCTATTTATGCTATGGGGAAGAGGGAGAGCTTTCTGTTGTCCTAATACACTAATGTAAATGTCACCCTACTACAGGAAATGTATTACTTACAGAATCACCAAGTGCAAGTAAAAGAAATATAACTCAAATTAATGCTGCTACTACAGCTATAGACTTGCAAGCTGCAATATAATGTTTTTTTGGGATTTAGATACCCTTTAAAGTAGGTTTTAATGGGGCTTTCACATTCTTACATATTTAAGCTGGCCATACACTAGTAGATATTCAAACAAACTGTTGTGCCAATATTTGTATAAACACCCGTACGAAAAAAATCAATTGTAAGGCCACAAAAATTAGTGCAACTCCACCTGTAACTCCAAAACAATATTATTGCAGTGCTCTTAAAGAAAATTCAAATGACACCTTCAAGGTGACCACCCAATTTTTCAAGCACTCACTAGAAAGTGAGATACCCTTAAATAAATAAGTGGGTCCACTGCGTTTAATAATATTCTCAAGATGTGGCAGCTCATAATGCAATCCCCGTTATGTGAGTGGAAGATAAAACCACTCATAGTGTAAAATTGTTACTTTCACAAATGAAAACAAGTGATTGCACTTACAAAAGATGGCACCAGTCTCAGCACTAAGGTAGCTGCAGCGTGTAAACAGTAAGATGCTGGCTCCACCAGCCTCCCGCACTTTTAGAAATTTGTTTGTTCAAGAAAAATTGTCCTCCTGCTCCTTCAAATTTACTTGCCACTATGTTCAAAAACAGTGGCGGCCCATCCATTAGTGGCGCACGGGCGCCGCCCCCCCATCCATGCATCTGGCCCCTAATCTACATACAGGGCGCTGGACGCATGGATTCCAATGGGAGGTGTTTTTTTGAAGCATGTGATTAGAGCCAGAGACTCTAATAGGCTTCAAAAAAGGGTGGGCTCGGGGCGCAGAGCACTGCGCCCAACCAGTTGTGTGACAATAGCGAATTAATATTATTTTCACTCTAAACCTCCTCCCTGCCAATCAGGAGGTGGGTCATGAGACACGTTTCCCGATTGGCCAAAAGGAGAAAAGGAGAAGCAATCTTATTGGGCAAGGGGGAGGAGATGCACGGAGAAGCAAGGGGAAGACCAACTGACCCACCAGCCGTCACAATGGCTCACCCGCAGCGGCTCCACTCCCCGGACAGTAAGGTAAGGAGGTTGCCCGTCCACCACGCACGTGCGGGGGGGGCGTTCCCCGCATTAATGTCCATCTCTGGTGGAGGGTGACGTTAGTTTGCCACCCCCCCCCCCCCGAATTATCGAGCACAAGCCGCCACTGGTCAAAAATAAACATCAAACTGACCCCACTAAATTAGATATTGATATGAATGTTCTTAAAATCAAAAGCTTCAAATTAAATTCTAATAACGTATAGCCAGCTTTACTCATATTAATCTTATTAATATATTATATTAATATAATTTATTATATTTATATATTATTAATATATTAAAGATAGTTATTAGCTGCCAAAGGCAGGGTAGATTGGCCGCTACAGTCATTCTTCTCCCTAGTGTTTGAGATAAGATATATAAGATATAACCAAACATTAAGTGCATTACTTGCATTAAGTCAGCTGACTTCTGTTGCACTACGCACAAACATTATCTGGAATTATTGTGTAAATTCATATACATGTTTACACACGTTTTTGTTTTGTTCGTTTAATTTCAAAAAAATATATTGAATGCTGTTTAGTTAATGTACTGGCACACTATTTAGTTTGGATTCATTGTAATTGATATATTATATGTTAATAGAATGTAACATAACCTTGTGTGAAAGACCCGTAACCTGTAAGACTGGAGAAAAACTGGTTGCAGATTATATACCAGGTACCTGCTGCCCTCAATTTCACTGTGGTGAGTATTTCTTTTCTTTAATGTTACATTTTATCCCACAGGTAATCAAAAAGTCAAATGTAACACAAACCTACTGTAATTGCTTTAATAGCTTTATTCAGTTATACTTTTGCTATTGGGTACGGGCTGGAACTCTTCACTCAACTCTGACTCCTAGAAACACATCACTCATCATATACTTGTTGCTGCTGTTGGACAGTGCAGCTATTCCTACAGAACAAATTCTGATCCCAGTAGTCTGTGTAGTGCTGAATTTGCTGACTTCTGCATTCATATCTGATTGATATATATGGATATGTTGCAATAGGCACTGCTGGATCAGTTCAATAAAGCTGGCCATAGATGGATCAAAATGTGTCCAGTTCAGCAGGAACCAGCACAATTGTGATCCATCTATGGGCAGGTTGGTTGTACTGTAGTCGTTCTTTCAACTGACTTCAATATAATCAGCTTGTCATATTTTTTTTCAAAAGTTTTATTGTAGATTACAAGTAAAAACAGTGGTACAGGAGTACAAAAACAGTCTCATCTTTGGAAACGCAATGACAATAGAGCAGAAGTATGGTCATACACACATTTTCCTGGCAGGTTGGGAATGAGTTTCCACTCGGTGAGTTGTGCATTGTTTACCGGGGGAGGAGGTGCAATCTGAGGGTAATCAGCTAATAGTGAACTAGTGGTGAACAGGCCGGCCTGGGGACAGTCCACCCGTCTCTGCGCCCCAATGGGGACAATCTGCGCCTAGACAGGAGGGCCGCCCCATGTCTCCCCAGATTAGGGTTAGGGGTCTGTCAGGTTAAGAGTCCTAAACGGGATTGTTATGGACCTCCGGAGCTGGGGGACTGTGTTAACAAAAGCAGGAGTATTGTCTGCTCTATGGAGGTGAAGTTGTTGGGATGAGACCTGTAGTAATGGTGATGGATGGAAATGGGTTAGAGGGGCAGAGGAGCAAAGGGGAGCAGGGATGGAGGAGAGAGAGAAAGAGAGGGAAAAGAGAGAGAGATAGGGCGAAGGGGAAATAAAAAAAAAAGAGGAGGGGGGGAAGAGGTGTGAGGAGAGGGTGGAGGGTATCCTGCGCCTTCTAGTAGTAAGAGTTCAAGGGGCTCGTACGGAGGAATTTGATCTGTCATATTTTTTTTCATACAATCACTACTACTTCTATTACTACTACTACTGCTACTACTTTAACCACCAGCAGTGGTGATTGTATTCTGGTGGCAGGGAAACCTCCCGTTGTCAGAATACAATAGCGCTGTGGGAGGGATTCCCCCATCAACACTGGATGTGTTGATGGGGGAATCAAGCAATTTTCTTTCTTTCAACCTGTGGTTGAAGGAAAGAAAATTGCATAATCTATGCATAATCTGTGGCCAGCCTAAAACATACTTGATTAAACCCCCGTTCACACCGGTGATTTGACCATCACACCCCATTGCCAGCAATGGAATTGTTCATATCGCCGCGGTTATGAAAAAAGATCCTGCACTACTTTTTACAGATTTCATGGCGACTTGCATAGACTTCTGTTAAATGAAGTCACAAGCCACAATGAAATGGGCAGTGCACGGCTTTAAAATCGCGCTGGTGTAGCGTGATTTTAAAGCTGCACCGGTGTGAACCAGGGCTTACTCAAACTGGAAAGTGTAAAACCTAGTGCAGCTGCGCATGGTAGCCAATCGGCTTCTAACTTCAGCTTGTTCAAATTAAGCTGAATTAAGCTCAATGAAGCTCATGGGTTTCTATGCCTAGCTTCATCAGATTTTGCACTTAATTTAACCACTTCAATACCGGACACTTAGAACACTTCCCGCCCAGACCAATTTTCACCTTTCAGTGCTGTTGCGTTTTGAATGAGAATTGCGCGGTTGTGCGATGTTGTACCCAAACAAACTTTTTATCATTTTGTTCCCACAAATAGAGCTTTCTTTTGGTGTTATTTGATCACCCCTGCAGTTTTTATTATTTGCGCTATAAATAAAAAAAATTTTTGAAAAAAAAACCCTTGCATAAAGTACATTTTCTCCTTCACTGACGGGCACTGATGTGGCTACACTGATGGGCACTGATGAGGCTAGACTGACAGGCATTGAGGAGGCAGTACAGATTGGCACTGATGAGGTGGCACTGATAAGGTTGCACTGATGATGGGGCACATATGTAGCACTGATAAGCAACACTGACGGGCACTGATACGTGGCACTGATATGCGGCACTGAGGGACGCTCATAGGCGGCACTGATAGCACTGGGCACTGATGGGCACTGATAGGTGGCACTGCTGGGCACTGATAGGTGGCCCTTTTAGGTGGCACAGGTGGGCACTTTTAGGTGGCACATGTGGGCACTTTTAGGTGGCACAGGTGGGCACTGATAGGTGGTACAGGTGGGCACAGGTGCTCATTTATAGGTGGCACTGGTGGGAACTGGTGCATACAGCACTGTTAGGGATGGCACTGGCAGGCATCATATATGGGCACAGTGCCATCCCTACAGTGCACTATGTTGCCGTTACCTGGTGGTCTAGTGGGGGCTCCCTGGTGGTCCTGGGTGGCCCTCATGTTCCCTCCCCCCTCCCCCCTCCCTGGTGGTCCTGGGCGGCCTCCTCATGGTGTCCGGGGGGCTCCCTGGTGGTCCAGTGGGGTGATCCTGAGGGGGGCTGCACTGATAAACGTTCAGCGCAGCCCCCCTCTGCAGACCTGAGCAGAGGAAAAGCCGATAAACGGCTCTTCCTATTTACACTGTGATCAGCTGTGATTGGTCACGGCTGATCACATGGTAAAAGGCTTCCACGGAACCTTTTACCTTGGTCAGTAATGCGGTGGGTCAGAATGACCCACGGCACCACCGATCGCCCTGCTGGCGCGCGATCGCGGATTATCCTGTGGACGTCAATAGACGTCCGATCAGGATAATGAACCATCCTCCCGAACGTCATTTGTCAGTACGCTGGACGGGAAGTGGTTAAATACACGATGATCATTTTCTCATGCAATCAATATTTTCTTTGGATATGGATATTTAGTCATTAAAACCCTTTCTCCTTCTGCTGCTCTCCTCTATAGACACCTCAGAATTTTTGCCAGATTGGACTAGTGATATTTTAGAGTGATAACCTGTATGATAGTCTTTATTAACTGACTTTTACATACAATATCATGGTAAGAAGAATTAGTGGGCACAGCATTTGTATTGATAACACAAGATAAGTGGTGAGTTAGCAGATGCACTTTTTGAATTGACTCCTTAAAGTGTCACTAAACCCGCATCATGAAAAAGCTATCGATAAATGCTATATTACATACTGTTCATACTCACTCTCACTCTGTCACTATGAGATTCGTTTTCTGTATTCCGCAAAAGACCTGGTTGATCCTTCTGTTCTCTATCTCCCCCTTCTGTCCAGGTCCCCACTCAGCTAGGGATTTTTCAGAGCAGTGTTGGAGGCTCTGCACATGCTCAGTTTTCATTGAGATTCTATGCTGAGCATTTCCTCCCTATCACATCTGAGCAGCCCATGTGACTATAGAGTCACACGTGGGCATATACACAGTGCTAAATGACAGCCCACTTCCTCCTTCCTCCTCCACACCCACTAACCAGCCAAACACAATGAGGGTGGGATATTACATGTTGATGGAGAAATCACCTCCCTGTTGTTTTAAGACACAGGCTGGAAAGATGTGATACAGCTTGTGACTGTCAGAAATCCACCCACATCAGTTATTGCCAAAAAATAATAAGGATTATATATATATATATATATATATATATATATATATATACTGTATACTGTGTGTGTGTGTGTGTGTGTGTGTATATACACTTGCAATCAGAAATATTCAACCCCCCCACCTCAATAGACAATACAGTGATGTTGATGAAAGATAATGAAAATAAATGAAAAAAAAACCTCGTGAAATAACAAACAATATTTATTGATACATATTTGAGTTATTTTGACAACAGAAGTTGACTTAACTTTGGAGTTCAAATGAAAATTGTAAGTCTTGTAACACATGAGCATGTGCAGTATTATTCAACCCCCAGCTTCAGTACCCTGTGGAGCGCCCTTTAGTTTTTATAACTTCTAACAAGCGCTTTCGATAAGTGCTGACAAGCTTCTTACACCTCTCGATTGGAATCTTTGCCCATTCTTCACGTGCAAAAGCCTCTAACTCAGTGATGTTTGACGGCTTCCGTGCTGCAACTGCCTTCTTCAAATCCCACCAAA
>BLSH010461616.1:1432787-1458252 GCA_018402905.1 Glandirana rugosa
ATATATATATATGTGTGTGTGTCATATATATATATATATATATATATATATATATATATATACTGTGTGTGTGTATATATATATACCGTGTATCTCTCTCTCTCTCTCTCTCTCTATATATATATATATATACACACTGTACATATACAGTATATGTGCACGACAATTTAAGAGTTTATTGATATTGATTATTTATTTTTACTCTCTATTCCAAAGGCTGTTTTTCTTTATTTTGAACATGTGACCAGCAGCAGAGGACTAGAAGCTCCTCTCGTTAATGTTTCCCTGCAGATAGGCTGGGAAAGAGCTGGTCATGTGACAGTTGTATTTCAATGGGGAAAGGGGTACTTAGATTGTTTTGCCTATGTTTAGTATCCCTTTAATGCCCATTTGTAAATGGAAGGCTATGACTAAAAATATACATCAGATTAAAAACTGGATTTTTTATTATGCTATAAAGGCATGGTACAGCAATGAGAAATGAGAAGAAAACTGTTTTTTTTTCAACATTATGGTAAGACAAATATCAAATAGCAGAAGGGCAAAGAAAGGTAACCACTACTAACACATAGCTTTGTTGGTATAGAAACAATAGACGAATACTGCTTTATTTTACTTCTGCATCATTAGAAAATAATGTGACCAGCAGCAGAGGACTAGAAGCTCCTCTCGTTAATGTTTCCCTGCAGATAGGCTGGGAAAGAGCTGGTCATGTGACAGTTGTATTTCAATGGGGAAAGGGGTACTTAGATTGTTTTGCCTATGTTTCCCTGCAGATAGGCTGGGAAAGAGCTGGTCATGTGACAGTTGTATTTCAATGGGGAAAGGGGTACTTAGATTGTTTTGCCTATGTTTAGTATCCCTTTAATGCCCATTTGTAAATGGAAGGCTATGACTAAAAATATACATCAGATTAAAAACTGGATTTTTTATTATGCTATAAAGGCATGGTACAGCAATGAGAAATGAGAAGAAAACTGTTTTTTTTTCAACATTATGGTAAGACAAATATCAAATAGCAGAAGGGCAAAGAAAGGTAACCACTACTAACACATAGCTTTGTTGGTATAGAAACAATAGATGAATACTGCTTTATTTTACTTCTGCATCATTAGAAAATAATGTGACCAGCAGCAGAGGACTAGAAGCTCCTCTCGTTAATGTTTCCCTGCAGATAGGCTGGGAAAGAGCTGGTCATATGACAGTTGTATTTCAATGGGGAAAGGGGTACTTAGATTGTTTTGCCTATGTTTAGTATCCCTTTAATGCCCATTTGTAAATGGAAGGCTATGACTAAAAATATACATCAGATTAAAAACTGGATTTTTTATTATGCTATAAAGGCATGGTACAGCAATGAGAAATGAGAAGAAAACTGTTTTTTTTTCAACATTATGGTAAGACAAATATCAAATAGCAGAAGGGCAAAGAAAGGTAACCACTACTAACACATAGCTTTGTTGGTATAGAAACAATAGACGAATACTGCTTTATTTTACTTCTGCATCATTAGAAAATAAATTCAATTTTCCCTAACAGTGTGTGACCCATCTGCCTGCCCAGTAACTTCACCTCCAGAGTGCAAAGGGGATCAGATTGCAGTCCTAGTTAGAGACAATGATCCATGCTGCTTTGACTATATATGTGGTAAGCATTGTAAGCATTGAATCTATCTATCTATCTATCTATCTACCTATCTATCTATCTATCTATCTATCTATCTATCTATCTATCTATCTATCTATCTATCTATCTATCTATTTATCTGTATTTGACTTAGAATACTTTCCAAGACAATTAAAACCAGGTAGAGAGTCTGCTATGTTATTTTGGTTGGGGTTGGCAACAGTGGCGGCTGGTAGGCTTTTAATTTGGATGGCGGCACTGCCAGCACCCCCCACCCCCGGCGGCCCTGTCACTTACCCGATCATGGCTGTGATCTCCTCTCCTCCTTCTTCCGGAGGTGCAGGGAGCTGCGACCATAGGTGCGGGGAGCATCACGGAGGTGCAGGGAGCGGTGGCCATAGGTGCGAGGAGCAGCCTGGAGGTGTGGGGAGTGGCAGCTCCGGTGTCCACTCCTCCTCACAGTGTACTGTAGGTCCAGGCTGTGATCTTCTCTCCTCCTTCTCCCGGAGGTGCTGGGAGCTGCGGCTCCGGTGTCCGCTCCTCCATTTCCTACAGCATACTGTTCCTGTTCCGCCTAAGCATTAGGCATCCAACAGGAACGCCTGATGCTTAGGCCAATCAGGAAACCGGTCTCACTACCGGCCTTCTGATTGACGGGGAGGAACTTAGTGTGAAAATAGCAAAAATTTATTCTATAGTCACTATAGTCACACAACACGGTGGGATCGGGACACAGTGCTCTGCGCCCCGAGCCCACCCTTTTTTGAAGTCTACTAGAGTCTCTGGCTCTAATCACGTGCTTCAAAAATCCACTCCCCCATCATGGGAATCCATGCACCCGGCACCCTGATATGTAGATCAGGGAGCTAGACACATGGATGGGAGGGGCGGCATCCGTGCGCCCTCTATGGACAGGCCGCCACTGGTTGGCAACCAGGTATCTGCTCAGATTTTTTACAACTCTTGGATTGTCTGACCTTGTCTGTCCATGTATATAAATATTTTAAACATTTCCACTTACATAGTTATATAGTTAAATAGTTAGTCAGGTTGAAAAAAGATACAAGTCCATCTAGTTCAACCAATAAAAAAAAATAGAAAAATTATATATAACCATACAATGCCTTATACGCAATCCTTCACCCACAGTTGATCCAGAGGAAGGCAAAAAAAACCCCCCAGAAAAGCCTGATCCAGTTTGCTATAGCGGGGGAAAAAATTCCTTCCTGATCCCCCGAGGATTTTCCCTGGATCAACTTTACCTAAAAATGTTAGTACCCAGTTATATTATTTACATTAAGGAAAGAATCCAGGCCTTTTTTAAAGCAATCTACAGTGCTGGCCAGAACCACCTCTGGAGGGAGTCTATTCCACATTTTCACAGCTCTAACTGTGAAGAAACCTTTCCGTATTTGGAGATGAAATCTTTTTTCCTCTAGACGTAAAGAGTGCCCCCTTGTCCTTTGTGATGACCTTAAAGTGAATAACTCAACACCAAGTTCACTATATGGACCACTTATGTATTTGTACATGTTGGTCATAACCCCCTTATTCTCCTCTTCTCAAGAGAGAATAAATTAATTTCCTTTAATCTTTCCTCATAGCTGAGCTCCTCCATGCCTCTTATTAATCTGGTTGCCCTTCTCTGCACTTTCTCCAGTTCCCCGATATCCTTTTTGAGAACTGGTGCCCAAAACTGAACTGCATATTCCAGATGAGGTATTACTAATGATTTGTACAGGGGCAAAATTATGTCTCTATCTCTGGAGTCCATACCTCTCTTAATACACGAAAGGATTTTGCTTGCTTTGGAAACTGCAGCTTGGCATTGCATGCCATTATTAATCTTATAATCTACCAAAAACCCCAGATCCTTCTCCACTATGGATTCCCCCAGTTGTATTCCCCCTAGTATGTATGATGCATGCATATCCTTAGCCCCCAAATGCATAACTTTACATTTATCAATATTAAACCTCATTTGCCACATAGTCGCCCAATTAAACAGTGCATTGAGGTATGCTTGTAAGTTGGAGACATCCTGTAAGGAAGTTATTCCACTGCATAGCTTGGTGTCATCTGCAAACACTGAAATGGTACTTTTAATCCCAGACCCTATATCGTTTATAAATATATTGAAAAGTAAGGGTCCTAACACTGAACCTTGGGGTACACCACTGATAACCTTAGACCATAGCATTGTATAGAATGGTTTGAATACTACTCCACAGCGAGATGTATCACTAAATATTCAGCTTAATTGTACTTAGTAGTTAACACCATAATGTTCTGGATAGCCTGGCTGTTATTTTCAATAGGTAGAAACACAGGAGCACGGGATTAGAATAAAAGCATACATTTATTAACAAAAAAAGTAAACTGAGTATTTTGTTTTTTTTTACTGAAAAGGGGGCGATAGGCCAAATAATTTGGGGACCTCCTCTGCTCTTTATGCATAGATCAGTTTTATGGCTTCTTCAGCTTAACTGAAGATTTACAGAAGAATTGACAGCATTTGTGTTAACCTGTTTTAGATTCAACCACTAATCTGGTTTAGATGCCTTTAATAAAAATCAATTAACCTGATTGGCCTTTAAAGTGAAATGATCTAATCACCGCACACATGCTAAACAAAATTTTGGCTAGTTCAATAATTTGGCCAATCATTTTATACCAGTAGAACCTATAGATATTGCTCTGAATTTACAGGCTTTTAAAATTTGGAATTTTCAATCTATAAGATGTAGGGAATCTACAGAATGTACTGTATACATGTGCTTTATTATATTTACTACAAATACAGAATGTTTCATGTTCTAATACAGTATGAGCATACTACCAAGGGCAAACATATACTTTTTTCAGACATTGCACAAAGGCCCCCTGGGACTCAGGGGCCCTTTTATACTAGATGTGGGTCAGATGGATGCTGTCTTATAGACATGAACACGGCTTGCTTTTTTCTAGCTGTCAATCTATACACAGTAAATAAATGTTTTCACTTGGTCAGCAGATGAACAGGGAGCCCAAATATTAGTGTTGCTCTGGGGTTCCTTCATGAAATCCTCTGCCACTGCATTCCACATATCACAATGCCCGCTACTCTCACTTACTTTAAGATTTGCTATGTATAGGGACTATGCTTAGAGTTTTTAGGACTTGAAGCTTTAGCATACCCCTGACTGAGAAGCAGAAATGCTCATTGATCACTGTTAATCTTACAAAACAACCCACCATTTATGAGCCCAGATCTAACATGGGCAAAGCTACAGAATTATTTGAGCATAACCAGTAAACCATTGTGTAAAGCTTGCTTGAATGTGAAATGTTTTTACACAGAAAGAGATGTTGTGGAGGAACGTAGTTCATACCTTATAATGTGGATTGCCTTTGAGGATCTGCATGCCTAGAACTATTTTGTAAAAAGGAGACTGGGGGGTATCACAAGTAGATCTATCAGTTGTATACCACAAACAGAAGAGGCAGCGATGGGGATTAACCAACATTTTGGGCTTGTTCCTTTTGAGTATTTTGATAAAAATGAGTATTTGCCCTTTTGTACACTCCTAAGCCCAAAGGGGCATTGGGAGTCCCCAATATTGCCTACTATTACAAAGCCGCACAGATAGCCCCAATCGTTCAACTACAAGCAGGCAATTCTGCACTGTTATGGACTCTTGACATGATGTATTGTGACCCGATCCCTCTCTCATCCATACCATGGATCCCCCCCGTGCACCGCTGAAAGTCACTTAACCCGGTTCTGGCTCATACTCTTTTGGTTTGGGATTCTATAAAATACTCAGCGCGCTTAATGTCACCTCACCTCCCTCTGTTATCTCTGTTTAATTGTCCCTTGTTTGGAAAGCCCTCAAAGCTTCCAGTGGTGGGCACAAAAAGGCCTCACAACGATCTGCTCTCTCCTTACCCCTATGGGAATTTGCACTTTTCAGCACCTCCGGGACTCCCACGAAATCCCTGAGTCGGAGCATTTTCGATACGTACAAATCCGCCACTTATTGGAATCCCTAACAAAGCATCATGAACACCTGCTGTTACCTACAGCCTTTGAGACCAAATGCCATACCAGTCCCGCCACCCAGGGCCTGGACTCCATGTTATACTCCTCTATGTTGCACAGTACCGGACCTCCAACCCTGTGACAAATGGGCGGAGGATCTTGGCTCTCCCCCCAGCCTGGCGATTGGCGCAAAATGTGGGAGGCCCTATTCAAGTTGTCCCGGAATGTTCTGGCCCTAGAAAATTCCTTTAAGGTTATGTTCCGATGGTATTTTACCCCAGCCAGGATTTCAAATTGCTTACCGTCATATCTGCCCAACTGCTTCGGAGGATGCCCAGACCTGGGCGACATGAAGCACATATGGTGGTCCCAAGGTCAAGAGGTTGTGGATCAGGGTGTACTCACTGGTCGATACGGTTCTTCAAATCAACTTAAGGAAAGATCTGTGGGAGGCGCTTCTACATAAACCAGTTGCGGATGTGACTCGACGAGAGCGCACCTTAATAACTCACATCTTTATGGCTATGAAACAAACTATTGCGCGGTCATGGAAATTGCCTCTTCTTAGCTTTGAGGAGGTCAAAAACAGGGTCCATGACATGCTCATCAACAAGAGGCTAACGGCGATCCTGGAGGATAAACTGGAGAAATTCCAGCGGATTTGGCAACCCTGGATATATTATTTCCCACCTTCCCAGAGTACTTCCTGCTTTTTGGATCTATAATAACTCTGCAGAGTCTAACTTGAAAACCCCTGGGGTACACCCCCCCCACTTCTTTCAT
Organism: Glandirana rugosa; assembly: GCA_018402905.1. Classification (NCBI taxonomy): domain Eukaryota; kingdom Metazoa; phylum Chordata; class Amphibia; order Anura; family Ranidae; genus Glandirana; species Glandirana rugosa. Next base: position 1,439,218 of record BLSH010461616.1, read on the forward strand.
TGTGTCCTCTTTATGCTGTTTGCTTCTTTCTTCCTCCTCCCCTATTTTAGCTTTGATAGGCTCTCCTGACCAACACAGGTCCTGGCCACCCCCCTTTTTTTTTTTTTGGCCAGGCCTTAGGCTTATATTCATATGATCTCAGAGGTTCATTCAGGAGGTTAAGTGGCATTGTTCTATCATATGGCAATACATAGGTGTTGCCGTAGCTATTTCACATGGTGGGGGGCGTTATAATTGTTAATGTACATCTACAATTTATGATCATGTAAAGTTTTGATACCTCCTGTACATGCTTTGCTATATGGACATTTTGCTTCACTCTGTTATACTGGAAATTTTTTTTAATAAAAATTCTAGTACAAAAAATATGAGTATTTGCTGAATTAGAATAATTTCCAAAAATATAATAATCATTTATTGTACACATGTAGTTTGTGAATCCTGTACAGAACCTGTTCCCGTTTGCAGAGAAGGAGAAATCCTTACTGTGGATTTAAACACCACAAGCCAGTGCTGCCCTCGTTATACCTGTGGTAAGATTTCATTAAACGCGTATTTGGTTTCTGTTTTATGAACAGAAGATACATTTGTTTTCAATGCAGCTACTGTTCATCATATTTTATTCTTTGTTCTCCATAGTGTGTGAAGAGAACCTTTGTCCTACATCGCAGCCCTCCTGTATGTCTGAGACACGGCTAGCTAAAAAGAGGATCGATGGATCTTGTTGTCCAGACTGGTATTGTGGTCAGTATGAAATTATTTGCTTATTGTCTTATACATACAGTGAATTATTGGTGTACATACAGTATATTCAGCATACAGTATATATACTATACTATAAACTTAGTAAATGAGGCAAAGCTCTGCTGAATATCATCATCCAATTATGCGCAAGCCAAAATGCTGTTTCTTTACTTTCTTTGCATATGATTGAGTATCCTTTGCGGAGCTTCACCTCATTTACTACTGTAGGTTCTAGAGCAACTGCACTTGCAAAGTGAGTAGTCTATTTGCCTTTGTTAAATCAACACATAAATCTATTTTCCATTATGTATGGCATTACACCTTACTGTATGCAGTTTTCTTAAGCAATTTTTTTTTTTGTGAATCTGTTGCACAGTTTTATACCCAGCAATACTGCAAGTAATATCACTCCCTGTTGCAGGATGACAATACTAAACCATTGTCTGTCAAATAATGTCAGTGTTGTCAGCCTGCCATGTGCACACTTTCATTTGGCTGTATGGTGTAGACCTGTTAGGCAGCCAAAAGGCCTGGTATGATAAGTTGGGCTGCTGAATATTATTGGCTCATCTTTTGTGTTGAAAACTGCCTTCTTTATGTGTTCAGTTCCATGTCAGCTGTTCTTAGCTGATTTCCATAGTCTTGTTTTCCATTTATAGTCATATCTATGCAAAATCTTCTAAATGAGTTTGGGCTATAAAAAACTGCAATTTATATGTCTAGAGTATCTAGTCAAATACTGTATGTATTTTGAAAACAACATAAATATGTGTAATGAGTATAGATATTGTGATAGCAATGTAAGTATTGATATTTTATTGCACGCGTTTCGTAGTATTTACATAGAATGCTGAATCATTTTGTCCTAAACATAAATAGAACACCTAAAAAAAACACATCCAAAACATGTATGCTGTATTCTTGGGTTCATTTACTAAAACCAAATAGGCTGTTCATTTGGCAAGAGAATTTTGCTTGCGCACTGGATGATAGAAGTCAGAAAACGTAACCTCAAACCGTATGCTAAGGGAAAATTCCCTTGCAAAGTGAGCAGCTTATTTGACTTTAGTAAATAAACCTGTTTGCATGGGACATTTAACTCAAATTTACTAATTTACTTACATTTTCTTACAGAATGTGACTGCGCAAATGTGACCAATGTTGAATGTTCTCTGGTAAGAATATATCATTTATAGCAGGGGTCTCCAAACTTTCTAAACAAGGGACCATGGCCATCGGAAGTAGAAAATGTCCCAGCATCAGTTGGAGTAAACAGTGCCCCATCATTGGTTTCATTGGTAGGAATAGTGCCCAATTATTGGCTACATTGAGAGAAATTATGCCCCATTGTTGGTATCATTGGGAGGAATTGTGCCCCATCATTGCTATAATTGAGCCCCAATGTTGCTGTCATCGGGGGGAACTGTGCCCCATCGTTTGGTGTCATTGGACGAAATTGTGCCCCTTCTTTGGTCCCAATGGACGGATAAAAGCAAGCAAAGAGCTGCATCTGCCCCCCCCCCCCGGGCTGCAGTTTGGGGACCTTTGATTTATAATATAGTTTGTGAATTTTAGTTTATAGGAATGCACCTCTATGTAACTTGAGTGGTTATATTAAAGCTCAAGTCCAGGAAAACAGCTAAATACACAGATGAAATATATATAAGGGATCTTTTTTGCCGAACAATTTATATGTATGCATGTATACCCATACAGTCCTGAGATTTAAATAGCTTTACCATACCACACAGCCCTGTTTGGTAGGGCAGACAACTTGATTTCTATCTGTTGCACGTAAGTGCTAGTTATGGGCCTGAAATCAAGCAATATAGGCATGATTGATAACTTCTAGCACCAAGATACCGATAAAGATATAGTGTACAAAAATAATTGATTGGGTGGGATTTTAAATGTGCATATGTATTACCCTCAGGAAAAAAACACACATAAATAACATATATATAAAAGCTTACTTTTTATTACATCAAATATTAAAAAGAGGGGTTAGAAAACTCAGAATTAATTTGAATGAATCTTACAAGAAATTCAGCAAACCCCCATACACCTTCCTCTAATAAGATAATTCATTTAAATAATGCTGAAAATACATATATCATATAAGTTATGGGGAGGTGCATAGTTCGAGCGTTTCGCAAATTGAGCTTCTTCAGGGGTTCAGGGGGTACAACTGTTGAGAAAAATATACTGTATATACAAATTAACATATACATACTGAAAAACATACACGGTGTAAACGCGTAAGAGGTAATATTGCCATGTATGTTACTCACAATCAAGTTCATCATTGTTTGGTGTTTTTTTTCCGGCCTGTATAAGCACCTCTATGTTAACCTATTTGTCCAAAATCACATTCAGGAGAGAAGATGAGAAGCAGAAAAAATGTGCAACAGGCCTAAATGCTAGACATGTTCAGGCCCATTTGAGCAGTACCCTAACTGGCGGTTATGCCGAGTGTGGCTCGGGGTGAGTTTTCATTACTAAAAGCAGTAACCCCCAAGCCACACTCGGGATCGCATCGCAGTATCCAGGCAAAGTTACTTGACTTGTCCCCAGGATCCTGCGATGTCCCCCCGCTGTGTCCTCCGGCGGAATCTTTCGCCTGATGCCTCTGGGTTCCGGGCTCTCTTCCCTGCGAGTGTCGCGTCACATGGGGGTGGAGCCCGGCGGCAATTTCAAAAAGTGAAACACACACAACACATAAAGTATACTGTAAACTATAAGATTACATTACTGTATCAAATAATTTCACATCCCCTTTGTCCCTAGTGCTTTGTCCAGTTCCCTGCATGCACTTTTATATTATATATGCCATTCTTTCTGCCTGGAAACCTGAGAACGTCCATGGCATCCAAAAAGCGTCCCTTTACGTCAAAAGTGTTTTTTGACCAGCTAGAAAACAGCAATAGTAAATAAGAATCACTTGCAGAATTGAGTGATAATGATTGGTGGGGAAATTTGTCATCAGACACTGAAAGTGACGACAGCGACAGTTCTGCAAATGAGCAAATTTCAGTGTTTTTTATTTGATTACATTATTGAATACTTTTTATTATTATATTATTATTTTTGATAATTATTTATAGTTATTTATTATATTATATATTTTTTTCATATATATTATAATTTATGATTTCGTGTTTTTCAAACTTTATCATACCGGGATGTCTACTAGACTCTTGTTTGGACAGATTAAAGTGAGTTATTCTTAAGAATTACAGGCCTACAATATAAAACGCCAAATTTTCTAATGTACTGCTCTGAGACGCAAAAATCTGACATAATCATACCGCCAGGGAGGATAATGCATTCTATTGGCCAGAATAAATTAATATTCTGGACAGTGGAATCTGTTAAGGCTCAAATGTGTGATGTGCCTAAATGTACTTACATGCTTCTAAACGTGTGTGCAATACACTGCTTTGGACATGTTTTTTCAGCAGCTTTTCTCCTACTAGGAGTTCTTTTGTTCAGATGGGATAAACAGACTCCCTGTGGGCATAAGGCTTAAAGGATACATTCAAAACTCAATAGCTACCTGTGTGTGCCTTTATTTCAATGATATTGTAAAACTTCCTTAATGCACTAACTGTTCTAGAGAAAATAATTAATATGTTCATGGAAATACAATTATTATATGTTAACATTAAATACAACTAAGAAAATACTTTTTGCTTCAAACAGGGAGAATATCGGAAGATTGATGCAGACTGGCATAGTGCTTGTGGATGTACTCACTATATTTGTGGTATTTGATTTATTTTAACTTACTTTGTTTTGTATGAGAGAAATACAAAAAGGTGGTAGGTGATTGAGGAGCCTGCATGTAAAGTTATAGTGATCTCTACAGCCCAGATGGAAGGATCCAGCCTAATAAGCTACCTGATTTTGGTACCCTGATTACTCAGAACTAAGGACGAGGTTTGGGTTCACCGTTCCCCTGGGATCATTGTGAATCCTGTGGGTTCCAGATATGCAATCCTGGTGCATTTTTGTGCAGATTCACCCAGGGTTATTTTTTTAAACCATAATGCACTGCATGGCCTTTGAACTATGGCTGCAGGCTTAGAAGGGCTAATAAGGGGACTTTTGGTTCTGATCCCGGATCCAAACTCCTTTGAAGTCAGTGGGAGCCGCGTGTTTAAAACCAATAATGGCCATTATCCAGGCTAATAGACAACGTTAATTTGGCATGACATGGGTGGGTGTGCCCTGCCCTGGGAGACAAGAACCAATGAAAAAACATTTTTTTAACAATCCATTTGGCAGGGAGCAGCAAGGGAAACTTTAAAAATGCTAAATTCCTTTAAATAACATGCCTGGGGGATACTGTTAATCTTCCTTTGATGTGGCACGTCTGTATAATGTATTCAATCTACTTCAGTAAAACGGACATTTACCAAGAAAAAAAAGCCTTTTAAATTGCCCGCAAATGACAGCTTTGGCCGTTTATATCTGTTTGTTAACAAAGCGGCCAGGATTCCCTGCATCTATACCAGACCTAGACAAAAGTCAAGAAAAAAAGCATTGGGTTCCCTCAAAAATCCACACACGACCCTTATCTGAGCATGCAGCCTGGCTAGCCAGGAAAGTGGGTGATGAACATGCTGCTCCCCTTCTGAACCATACCAGACTACATGCCCTCAACATAAGGGGTCCCCCTGGTAAATCATATTGCCCCCCTTGTTGGCAGGACAAGAACCACTTCATAAAAACCCTGGCATGTAGTTGGGGTGCCTGTGAGGGAGGGTTTATTGGAATCCAGAATTCCACCTTTTAAAATAAGAGGACCCCCAGATATTGCCCCCCATGTAAATGAGGGGTACAATAGAATAGACCCCACACATTTTTCTTTATTTATGCATGGGGTTCCCTCTTAAAATCCATACCAGCCCTGAAGGGCTAGATACGAATTATGGGGGAACCCTCTGCATTTTTTAAACTATCCCTGGCCACTTTATTTATGTGGCTGGGAATTCCCAGCCAGTAAATGAATGGGGCTGGGCATCTGCCACTTCATTAGCAACCATTGACAGCAGAGGGAGGAAACTGTCATATACAGTACAGTAGTGGGAGAAAAAACAGCTGCTATATATAAATTTTTGCTCCTGCCCAGTGAGCTCCTGCCGAAGTCTGACAGAAGACTTGAACAAGTATTACTTGTGTGTATCTTGTGTGAAAATAATTAAACGTAGACCCTAATTAAATAACCTGAATTAAACATACCCCCTCCATAAAAAGAAAACACACTCAAAATAAAATAGTAGATTTTTTTTCATGCCAATTTTGTCTAAGCAACACAATAAGCAAATTTGAGAGTTTTCAAGGGTAAAATCTCCAATTCTTACATAGTTACATAGTTACATAGTCAGTGAGGTTGGAAAAAGACACAAGTCCATCAAGTCCAACCCATGTGTGTGTTTTTTATTTCAGTTTTATTTACATTGTATATCCCCTTAATGTTGTGGGGGATCTGTGCCAGATTCACTCCGTTCATCCCTATTTAGATTTAGAATATGTTGCTTGATATTATGGTTAGAACTGTTTAAAGGGTTACTTTTAGTTGATATTTTAGGGTAATAGTGTCAAATTATATTTCCAGTTGAAACTTGTTTTCTTTTTTGTGGATAGAATGGAAAGAGTTAGAACCCCTGTGATTTGCCCTCACATCCTGTCCTGCTGACACCATCTTATCAGACAGGAAGTGAAGGGAACTCTCCAACGGCAACACAGACAGAAATACAAATGCTTTTCTTTAGTAGAGTAGGGGAAGACCCTAAGTTGCAGAGTTGCTCTCACTTCCTGTCTGGTAATTCTGTTGTGATTGTAATTCTCTCTAGAAGAGCCCTGGATAGCAGAAAAGACTCCACAAAGGTTCTAATCCTTCCAAACTCTATCCAAAACATAAAAAAAAAAATGGCTTGCCATGCACTTTATTAAGTAACTTTAGTTACTTACTGTTAGAGTTAACGTTAAAATATGTTTTGAGGTTAGGAATTAGGCCTATTTGCTTGGTAGGTCAGGTTACTACCATTAAAACTAAATACCTAATTTGATAATGGGTTAGTAGGGTAATGATTACAGTATAGGGGTAGCATGCCATTAAAGTATCACTCCCCTTATATTATAATTGCCACCATGAATAAAATAAATATAGCAAATTACATAAATATATATATTATTACTTTGATAGACAAAGATATGCAGACAAAGGCTATTCTAAGTGCAATATGTCAGCAATTTTATTAAAAGGCCATGGTTAAAACACTTACAGGATTACAGAGTAAACAGGCTCATCAATGTATAAGGTCCTCCTGAGATGGTCTTCCCTGTCACTGTGCCGACCAGCAGCTGCAGGAACCAAGAGTCTGGAGGAGCAAGATGGCCGTTGCACTTCCTGAAACCACTGTGTAACACAGAGGAGGCAGAAGTGTTGTCAGAAAGGGGGAGGTGACTAGTTCTGGAGCATGCTCAAAGGTGGCTTCTTCAAAAAAAGCCTTCTTCTTTTAACGGTTTCCTTTAATAAAACTGCTGACATACTGCACTTAAAAGCGCCTTTCTCTGCATATCTTTGTCTATCCACAGCCTGCTTCTCTCCTTAAAGCGCTGCTTGAGTGCCATTCAGCTTAATATCCTCTAACTTGGATGATCTTGAATGTACAGTATCTCACAAAAGTGAGTACACCCCCTCACATTTTTGTAAATATTTTATTATATCTTTTCATGTGAAAACACTGAAGAACTGACACTTTGCTACAATCAAAAGTAGTGAGTGTATAGCTTGTTTAACAGTGTAAATTTGCTGCCCCCTCAAAATAACTCAACACATTGCCATTAATGTCTAAACTGCTGGCAACAAAAGTAAAAATATCCAAATTGGGCCCAATTAGCCATTTTCCCTCCCCGGTGTCATGCGACTCGTTAGTGTTACAAGGTCTCAGGTGTGAATGGGGGAGCAGGTGTGTTAAATTTGGTGTTATCGCTCTCACTCTCTCATACTGGTCACTGGAAGTTCAACAACCTCATGGCAAAGAACTCTATGAGGATCTGAAAAAAAGAATTGTTGCTCTACATAAAGTTAGCCTAGGCTATAAGAAGATTGACAAGGCCCTGAAACTGAGCTGCAGCACAGTGGGCAAGACCATACAGTGGTTTAACAGGATGGGTTCCACTTAGAACAGGCCTCTCCATGGTCGACTAAATAAGTTGAGTGCACGTACTTAGCGTCATATCCAGAGGCTGTCTTTGGGAAATAGACATATGAGTGCTGCCAGCATTGCTGCAGAGGTTGAAGGGATGGGGGGTCAGCCTATCAGTGCTCAGACCATACGCCACACACTGCATCAAATTGGTCTTCATGACTGCCGTCCCAGAAGGAAGCCTTTCCTAAAGATAATGCAGAAGAAGCAAACAGTTTGCTGTAGACAAGCATACAAAGGATATGGAGTACTGGAACCATGTCCTGTGGTCCTGTGGTCTGATGAGACCAAGATAAACTTATTTGGTTAAGATGGTGTCAAGTGTGTGTGGCCGCAACCAGGTGAGAAGTACAAAGACAAGTTTGCCTTTGCCTACAGTCAAGCATGGTGGTGGGAGTGTCATGGCCTGGGGCTGCATGAGTGCTGCCGGCACTGGGGAGCTACAGTTCATTGAGGGCACTATGAATGCCAACATGTACTGTGACATACTGAAGCAGAGCATGATCCCCTCCCTTTGGAGGCAGTATTCCAACATGATAACCCCAAACACACCTCCAAGACGTCCACTGCCTTGCTAAAGAAGCAGAGGGTAAAGGTGATGGACTGGCCAAGCATGTCTCCAGACCTAAACCCTATTGAGCATCTGTGGGGCATCCTCAAACAGAGGGTGGAGGAGCGCAAGGTCTCTAACATCCACCAGCTCCGTGATGTCATCATGGAGGAGTGGAAGAGGACTCCAGTGGCAACCTGTGAAGCTCTGGTGAACTCCATGTCCAAGAGGATTAAGGCAGTGCTGGAAAATAATGGTGGCCACACAAAATATTGACACTTTGGCCCCAATTTGGACATTTTCACTTAGGGGTGTACTCACTTCTGTTGCCAGCGGTTTAGACATTAATGGCTGTGTGTTGAGTTATTTTGAGGGGACAGTAAATTTACACTGTTATACAAGCTGTACACTCACTACTTTACATTGTAGCAAAGTGTCATTTCTTCAGTGTTGTCACATGAAAAGATATAATAAAATATTCACAAAAATGTGAGGGGTGTACTCACCTTTGTGAGATACTGTATATAGCACCTGGAGGACCCTTCTAGCAGAAGTGCTCCTACTTACCATTCTCTATGTATTGTTACTTGCTTTGTTTTTTTTTATACCCCATATGCCATCAATCCATTCTATCCCCAAAAGGAAACCTGCTGCCATGAAAAAAAAGATGTCCTCCATGGTTGGTTTCATCTTCTGCATTTTCAGGGCTGACCTGCTGATGACAACAAATTAAAAAATGCAGCGCTATCAATATAAATCCTATGAAACTCAACGTAAAACGGTCTCCAGATATGTTTGACACTTTTCACCAATCAGTGCCTGTGCCAATTAATACACTTTGCAATTACATATACATACAGTATATGCCTTAACATACTATAAAAACACTGTGAAAAATCAAACATATATAGTTCTGTGTATCCCAGTACAAATCCAGCAGTGTTCTGAAATGTGGTGTGTTTTGAAAGTCCATACAATTCAGGGACATGTGGTGAGGTCAGTGGCTGGTGAGGCACTGGCTAGTATCAGAGCCAGATACACACAGGTTACAAACGCCGTGAACGTTAGAGCGAGAGCAATAATTCTAGCACTAGACCTCCTCTGTAACTCTAAACTGGTAACCTGTAAAATTTTTTAACGTGTCACCTATTTTTAAGTACTAAAGTTTGACGCCATTCCACAGTTGTGTGCAATTTTAAAGCGTGATATGTTAGGTATCTATATTATCTGCCTATCATCATCTTTTACATTTTACAAAAAATCGTGCTGACTTTAGTGTGTTTTTTTTTAATTTTTTTATTCAAGAAACAGTTTCTTTAACCACTTACCAACCGGGCCCCTTTTTTACATTTGGTGGTCACAAGCTAAAAACTGTTTTTTTTTGCTAGAAAATTACTTAGAATCCCCAAACATTATATATATTTTTTTTCAAGCACCCTAGAGAATAAAATGGCGATCGTTGCAATACTTTTTGCCACACGGTATTTGCGCAGCGGTCTTTCAAGCGTGATTTTTTTTTGAGAAATTTTACTTTTTTGAGTTAAAAAATAAGACAACAGTAAAGTTAGCCCAATTTTTTGTATATTGTGAAAGAGGATGTTACGCCGAGTAAATAGATACCATGCATGACACGGTTGAAAATTTTGCGCATTCGCAGAATGGCGACAAAGTCCGGTACTTAAAAATTTCCATAGGCGACGCTTTAAAATTTTTTATCGGTTACTAGGTTAGAGGTGCAGAGAAGATCTTTTGCAAGAATTATTGCTCACACTCTGGCGATCGCGGCGATACCTTACATGTGTGGTTTGAACACCGTTTTCATATGCGGGCGCGACTTACGTATGCGTTTTCTTTGCTGCGCGAGCTCGCGGGGACGGTGGCGCTTTAAATTATTATTATTATTTTTTTAATTTTATTTATTTATTTGTTTTTAACACTTTTTGATCACTTTTATTGCTATCACAAGGAATGTAAACATCCCTTGTGATAGTAATATATTGTGACAGGTACACTTTTTGGAAGGCTGGGGGGTCTAAAAGACCCCCCATCCCTCCTTTGCACTTCACAGTATTCAGATCGCCAAAAACGGCGATTCTGAATACTGTCATTTTTTTTTAAATTGGCGCTGTTAGCCGCCAAGTAAACCGGAAGTGACGTTGTGACGTCGCTTCCGGAATTTGCCGAAGGAGACCCGATCGGAGCCAATTACGGCTTCTATCAGGTCTCCTTCCAGCCGGCGGAGGCGCCTGATCGTTGCTCCGGTCTCCCGGTGGGGCGGGAGGCCGGAGAAGAGCGGCGGTGGGAGGGGGGATGTCCCTTCCCGCCCCCTGGGGTAACGACTGAGCGGCTCCCGAGCTGGATTGGTCATTACCCCTGGATAGCCGACTGCCAGCTCTAAAAAATGATACCGGGATATAGCCTGCACGTGCAGGCTATGTCCCGGTAGAGCCGCTCAAAGCCAGCCGCCGCCTATTTACGGCGCTGGTCAGGAAGTGGTTAAAAAAACACATTTTAAAAATTGCTGCGTGAATAGCGTGTAGCATAATAAGTTTCAACAACCACCATTTTATTCCCTAGGGTGTTTGCTAAAAAATAAATATAATGTTTGGGGGTTCTGAGTAATTTTCTAGCAAAAAAAAATGATGATTTTTACATGTAGGAGAGAAGTGTCAGGATTGGCCTGGGTGGCAAGGGGTTAATTATCATTAATCAACTATCATCTATCAAGTAAGTAATATACAAATAATTATTATATATTATGTTTAAGGTAATTTACTATATTTCCAAAAATGTACTCAAACAGGTGGCTTAACAGATAAATTACTGACGTTTGAAATTATAACTTCAAACCAGCAATTTCACAGTAAATAGATAAATAATAAATGATTATGTTATAACATATAGCACAATAATATATTATTTAACTTAATTTAAACAGTACCCTTTCTGCAGCAGCAGATTCTCATTCTCCCTCTTAACTGTGTTTGAAAAATATGGGATTATGGGTAAATCTTATACACATAAACCCATGTTCTTTCCTTGTAGTTAAGAGGGCTGGGCGGGAGTATTTGTCTTTTAGACACATGCCCCCTTCTATGACACTGCAGTGAGAGGACAGCCTCCACTGCAGCATTTTTATTGGACAGCTTGGGCCAATGGTACTTTACCATTGGTTCAAGGCGCCAAGCTGTCCATTGAGCTCTGGGCCTCTGACAAGAAGTGAGAGGCACTGTGAGCTCATCCTCTCAGTCTGCTGTAAAGTGTGTAACAGCTTGTATTTAATCTGGCCACTCTGTATGTAGCTTCTGACAGGCTGTGCAAGGAGCCCCCTATCTCCGGAACCATATGTGCTAGGAGCCCCAAATTTTTACCAGTGGTGGGGTAAGACTTCAGCTACCGCCCAAATTTGGGGTCTCTGTGACCCCAGGTCGCCAAGCTACGACCCTCAAAGTTTAATTGTTTTTCTTTTTTAGTTTTTTTTTATGTTCATGGCAGGTGAGGCTCTGTCTCCAGGTTGCCAATCTACGACCCTTGAAGTTAAATCGTTTTTTTTCTGTTCCCCTGCCTCCCCTGCCTCCCCTGCCTCCCCTGCCTCCCCTGACTGCACGGACCTGATACAATTATATAATCCTCTCTGGAAGGTTAACTTCAAACATATAAGTATTATGAACAAGATATAATTGACCTCTTACTAAATAAGAAGGTCGCAATGTGCTCTTGTTACTCCATGATAGGTGTTCCAGGGTCCTCAGCAAAATATCAGCAACCCCTGTCTCCCTGTAGATACTCAAATTCCCTCACATGAGGAGAGAGTGCCATAAATGGAGGAAAAAGAGAGTATTCATAGTATACTGCTGCTTATTAGAAGATTAAAATAAAGTTTGATGCACTCGTTTTCGATAATGCCAGACAGCATCAGGACAACCATGTATAAGTAAACCAAGAAGTGCCGATACCCATTAGTCCAACTAGGTGTAAGTGTTCACTCCAACAAGTGGACGTGATGTTACTTCTACTTGATGGGGTGCATGCTGTGCTGAAAATTGTTCGGGAAAATAATAGTTACGCCTAAAATTACATTAGTTCTAATAAAACATTTGAAGATAAAAAATAATATATATGTCAGATCTGCTATATCAAATACTGCAGACAGTGTAATATTCATGTTTGACATTTTATTACTATATTTTTAGAGAAAGAAGAAGTGTGTGTATTCCAGGGAGTCACAGTGTTGCGTCCTGGACAGTCACTGATTCATTATTTGAATGGGGAAATGTGCTACACTGTGGAATGCTTACATGAAAAAAATCACACTACTGGATTTTATTCCATGGAAATATTAATGGTGAACTGTTCAACACAATGCGCTGCTGTAAGTATTCATAAGTTTAAAAAAGTGGACACACTCAGAAGTTAAAGTAGATGTACATTTTTAGACCAAGCTAATTTTCTTTGCCCCCACCACTAGCTACCCTATCACATGGTTCAATATACGAAGCTGGCAGATACTTACTTAAACGCAGCTCTAGGCTCTCTTTGTTTGGCAGCACTGGCACACAGCCAGAACAAGGCAGACTCTGTCAAAAGGCAGGATCTGTATTTATGCAGAGCTACTGATTGGCTGGATCAGCATAAATAGCCCCATTTGCCCACCAGTGCTGGAGCTGCAGTTAGGTAACCCTTTGATAGCATTACACAATAAAATGTGACATAGCAGCAGGGAAGGGATGAATGTAAAACTGGCTTAGTATTAAGGCCATGTTATACAAGCAATTTGTAACAGCTACAGAATTGTTTTCCTTAGGGCTGGTTCACATCTGTGTAGTGCATTTTTGTCACATTGCATCTTAGGCATGTTTCACATGCATTTTAGGCACGCTGCAATTGAATTCTACAGAACATGCGTTTTGATGAAAGTGCAAGCCGTACCTAAAATGCACAGAAGTAAATGGGGCTTTAGTGTTTTCATTGTTAGTAATATACACTATGATGTCAAAAGTATTGGGACACCTCCTTCACACGCACATGAACTTTAATGGCATCCCAGTCTTAGTCTGTAGGGTTCAAACGTACTCATCCATGTCTTTATGGACCTTGCTTTGTGCGCTGGTGCACTGTCATGTTGGAACAGGAAGGGACCATCCCCAAACTGTTCCCACATAGTTGAGAGCATGCAATTGTCCAAAATGTCTTGGTATGCTGACACCTTAAGAGTTCCCTTCACTGGAACTAAGGGGCCAAGCACAACCCCTGAAAAACAAACCCACACCATAATCCCCCCTGCGCCAAATGATTTGGACCAGTGCACAAAGCAAGGTCCATAAAGACATGGATGAGCGAGTTTGAGGTGGAGGAACTTGTCTGGCCTGTACTGTCCTGACCTCAACCCAATAGAACACCTTTGGGATGAATTAGAGCAGAGACTGCAAGCCAGGCCTTCTTGTCCATCATCAGTGCCTGACCTCACAAATGCGTTTCTGGAAGAATGGTCAAGCATTTCCATAGACACACTCCTAAACCTTGTGGACAGCCTTCCCAGAAGAGTTGAAGCTGTTATAGCTGTAAAGGGTGGGACAACTCAGTATTGAATCTTACGGACTAAGACTGGGATGCCATTAAACATGTATGTGTCAAGGCAGGCGTTCCAATACTTTTGGCAATATAGTGTATGAATTGCAGCCAGTGATAGATCTACATTATAGCAATTTGTCACTCAGTGGCTAAGCATGTAACTTTTTGCAATATTTGGAGTTAGCTGCTCAACAGCTCCCATAACTAATCATGTTAATTAAATCAACTGCTATATACTATATCTACAGTAGCTAAGTATAAATCACTAGAGAATACAATAGCTACTACTGCTACAGCTAATTACAGCTATCACTGGTTTGATATGGTCCTTAGTGTAGACTTTTTTATTTTTTCATAAGTGGAGGGACTTAGAATTTTTAAAGGTGAATCTGTCCTTTAAAGCACTTTGGTTTAGGGCAAAATTATTCTACAACAACTGGCAGAATTGTTGTTTCTAAAGCTATGAGGGCTGTGAATGTACCAAGTAGCTGATCCCCTATACTAGTCACCCAGAATACTTTGTTGCCTATGCCAAGCCTAGTTTGAGACCATCAAGTCTGGACCTGTTCTAGCCACTACATCATTATGCTGAGACTTTAGACACACAAATAAAGGTTTGTATTTGTTCATGGGAGCATGTATTTGTTTTCAAGATTCAGACTGCTCTGGCCCTGCTAATTTGAATACTCCCACATTTAGATACTGTAAATGATGGGGTTCCATAAACATCAAATTACATGTTACAATGTGATTATGTTATCTTCTGTATGCTAAAAAATGTGAATGCCTATCTAAATATAATTTATTATTAATCAGTTGTAACCACTAGGAACAAGCCATGGTCAAAATGGACAGAAACTTTTGAAATTGTAGAGCTGAGTTTATATGACCACAGAGACATTGAAGACAATGCATGTCTGATTATAGCAATAGTCATTATCGCATACTAATAACTCTACTCTTTTGTCAAAGAGGGTAGTGGTAGTAGTAGTTAGTTATAGGAAGGGCACCCCCCCCAATGTAATATCCATATGTCCAGAATATATTTCAGCTTATATTCTGTGCCAGCAGTAGAATATCTGGTAGATTTGAGGTGGCTTATATTGTGACCCACATGAGTCCTAATAATCATGAATTACAGTTTAAGGCCCCTTTCACATGGGTGAGCCGATCAGGTCCGCCTCTCAGTTTTTTCAGGCGGACCTGATCGGACCCTCCAGTCTCTTCTATGGAGTGGCGGATGCCGCCATCCGATCTGGTCCTGTCTTCCAAAAACAGACGGAGGGTGGTTCTATTCCCCATCCGTCTAGCAGATCGGATGGCATCGGATGGAAACGAACAGGTGTTCGATTGCCCCATAGCGGAGCGGACACAAAGCAGTCATACGCTTGCTCAGTGGGGATCAGCGAAGAGATCCCCTGCTGAGCAAGCAGATTTCATTACACGGAGACGCCCATGTGAAAGGGGTCTGCTTCATCCATTCAGTCGCATTTTTTCAAAGAAAAAGCGAAGCAGTTTACATCAGTTTTGCCTTTTTTTGTCAGTTTACAGAGTTTTGTGCTCAGTTTACATCAATTTTTTCATAAGTTTACATCAGTTTTTTTCAGTTTACATAATTTTTTCATCAGTTTACATCAGTTTTTTTTACATTCACTAACTGGAGTCCTTAACCACTTTTTTTTTTTTTACATTTTTGGTTTACACGATTAAAAAATAGTTTTAGACCTGACGATTAGTTATTTTCTGAAAGCAAGCACACATACATTTGTGGTAAATTTTTTATGTCATCAGCAAAATTTCAGTAAAAAATACACTAAAGTTAATTTTATGGCACACAAACACAATAATTTACCAATTTGTTGGTAAAATATAAAATATGAAGTTGCACCAAGACCCAACATGTCAAACATTAAAATTGCTTGCACCTGTGAAACAGCGAACATCATTATCCTATATTTTCCATAGGCGATGCTTTAAAAGCCCCTACAGGTCATCAGTTTAGTGCAATATTGCAGTCCCGATAAAAATCGCAGATTGCTGCCATTACTAGTAAAAAAAAAAAATAGTGAAAACGCCATAAATAAATTCTCATAGTTTGTAAACATAGCAACTTTTGCGCAAACCAATCCATATACGCCTATTGCAATTTTTTTTACCAAAAATATGTAGAAGAATACATTTTGGCCTAAACTGATGAATGCATGTTTTTTTTCAAAATTGTTGCCCTTTTTTTGTTTATAGCAGTGATCAGAAATGAACGAAAAGGCGATCAAATACCACCAAAAGAAAGCTCTATTTGTGGGAAAAAAAGGACATCAATTTTGTTTGGGTACAACGTCGCAGGACCGGGCAATTGTCAGTTAATGCGACACAGTGCCGAATCGCAAAAAGTGCTTTGGTTAGGAAGGGGGTAAATCCTTCTAGGGCTGAAGTGGTTAAAGACACAGGGGTGCACTAGACACCCAGCACATAGCACTATGTCCCTTTACTGTAAACACTGCTCTTCTCCTCTCCTGCCTCTCTCCTTGTCTGCAGTACACACCGCCCTCCCACTTGCATTCAGTCTGATTTGTTTTTCTTTTGTTCACTTTCTGCTTTTGGTGGAAATCCTACTGACAGCAGGAATGAGTCACTGGTTGTTAGGATGCTGATGGGCAGAGATGAGTCACTGGTCTTTAAGACACCGGCGGGTGCCGGCTCTTAACAACCAATACAAAAAAGGGATGCAAAAACGGACCATTTGTCTGTTTACATCAGTTTATTTTCCGTTCCATTTTTTTAATGGAAAAAAATAGGGCTTTTATCTGTTTAAGAAAAATGGCTATGGATGGATGCAGATGTAAATGGATGGTCATCCGTTTACATTCGTTTGCCCATAGAAATGTATTGCAGTCCGTTTTCATCAACGGATGGGTAAAAAATGGACATACAGAACGCCTGTGTGAAAGGGGCTTTAACCTGCTTGACGGTATTCCCGTGTGTGGCTCGGGGTATGTTTTCACTGCAAATAGCGGTAACCCCGAGCCACACTCGGGATTGCATCCCTGGATCCAAGGCTGGGCTACTTACCTTGTCCCCTGGATCCAGCGATGTCCCCCCGCTGTGTCTGCGGGCTGTGTCCTCTGCCCGATGCCTCTGTGTGCCGGGCTCCGTTCCCTGTGAGCGTCTTGTTGCACGGGGGCGGAGCCGGGTGGTCAATTCCAAAAGCTAAACACACAGCAAACATATAGTACACTGTAATCTGTAAGATTACATTACTGTATCAAATAATTTCACATCCCATTTGTCCCTAGTGCTTTGTCCAATGCCCTGAATGCACTTTTATATTATATATGCCATTCTTTCTGCTTGGAAACGTGAGAATGTCCATGGCAACCAAAAAGTGTCCCTTTACGTCAAAAGTGGTTTTTGATTAGCTAGAAAACACAGATAGTAAATAAGAATCATTTGCAGAATTGAGTGATACTGATTTGTGGGGAAATTTATCATCAGACACTGAAAGTGACGACAGCGACAATTCTGCAACTGAGCAAATTTCAGTGTTTTTGGTTTGATTACATTATTGAATAAATTTTATTCCTATTGTGTTATTATTTCTGATAATTATTTATAATTATTTATTATATTATAATGTATGATTTCATGTTTCAAACTTTATCATACCCGGGATGTCTACTAGACTCTTGTTTGGACAGATTTAAGTGAGTTATTGCTAAGAATTACAGGCCTACAATATAAAACGCCAAATTTCCATGCAAAATAATGGTACCGCTTTCAGCACCAAAAATCTGAAATAATCATACCGCCAGGGAGGTTAACATATGCTTTCTGGGATGGACAAAACTATAACATTTAGGCTTCCTGCACACAGGACTTTAAAAAAAAACGTCCAAAAAACCTCAGCAGTAGCTTATCAGTGATTTTTTTCAGCTTTTACCAGCATTTTTAAAGGGCCAGCGTTTTTTTTTTTGTTTTTTTTCCAATTGGTCTAAAATGTCCAAAAACATTGGGGAATGATGTTTTTGAGCGTTTGAACATTTTTACAGCTGAAAAAGTCTCTCAGAACCCTCTGGTCTTGGGTTTTTTTTACAGCTCAAAAACATCACTGCTAAAAACAGTTGATAACAGCCTATGTGTGCATGAACACATAGGATAACATGATGGAGGGTTTATTGACTGTAGAAAAAAACATCTGCAGCTAAAAACAGCTGCTGTAAAACAGTCAAAAAACATCCTGTGTGCATGAGGCCTAATGCTTTACGCTGAACTCAAAGAAAACTGAAAACATCAATTAATGTAGACATACTGAAAAATCATTATTATTCTTTTAATTCAACTAGTGTTAGTATCAACTTCTTGTAAGCCCGTGCATGCAGGGGCGTAACGATAGGGGTTGCAGGGGTTGCAATTGCAACTGGGCCCCATGGTCCAGGGGGCCCATGTGCCTCCCTTGTACACGTGGATAGGAGGGATGGCGGGGGGTGGCATTTAGAGGAACCAATCTCCTCCATTTTCCTCTATCCAGTCTACTTGTCTTCTGCTGTTCCCAGGGTCCCTGTGTGCTTTCCAGGCCCCCCCCCCCCCCACAGAGCTGCTGTCTTTCCCCCTCCCCTCTCCTGCCAGCTGCTGTAGAAGATGTGTTATGATGGAGAGATGGGAAGGGTTCGGTAAATTAGTCATTTACCGGCTCCTTCATTTTCTGAATGAACAGAGTTAGTGATTGGTACCAATTGGTTCGTTTTTACTATACTTCCATTCCTGAATGAATGGGAGGCTTGGTGCACAACTATTCCTGCCCATTCATTCTTTGCAGCTGAGGCTACACAGATGGAAATTCAGAGCTGAGGTTTTTTTAGATCCCTGATATCTCATCAAAGCCCCCCAACAGAGCTCCTAAAAAAATTGTAAAGAAATGTAAAAATAAAATTGTAAAATAAAAAAAATCAAATGGTA
>BLSH010461616.1:1461840-1473744 GCA_018402905.1 Glandirana rugosa
TTACAGCAAAATAATTTAGTAAACATTATGTATAAAAAAATACCCTATAAGAAAGAGTAATTGTAAAAAATAAATATAATACAAATAAAAAACTACTGACATAGTCCACACGTCATCAGTGCTGCATATTAGTGCCACTGTCACATGACATTAAAGTATTGGTAAACGGTATCTGTGAGTACTTGAAAAAAGTATTGATACTTGTACTCGGTCTTAAAAAAAGTGGTATCAGGACAACCCTATTTAAAATATGTAAATATTAATTTGGGACTGGGTGATAGTCAGGCAGTTTAGATTAGATTCAATATCCTGTTATTCACAAATCAGCTTGATATGGTTTTGATTTTGAACTAAATATATCGTATTGCATATGTGTAGTGATGTTTTATCTTCACCAAAATATAAAACGGAATAGTAACAGGCATTTAGTGGTGACCATTAGACATATAAAACCAGAAAGAATATCCCATAAAAAAATATGTATTACAAATGATTTAATAAAACGACATTAACATAGATTTAAAATCTCAAGAGATACATGTTGCCCAAAGTGTCAATATATATTTGTCAACATATACTATGGATGCTATAGGCAACATGTATCTCATAAGATTTTAAATCTATGTTATTTTTTTTAATGAATCATATGTAATAAATATTTTTTTCATGGGATATTCTTTCTGGTTTTATATGTCTAATGGTCATCACTCCAGATACTATTTTGTTATATATTTTGATGATTAGTTTAGCAAGGAAAGATGACCCCTGGACATTGATCTATACTTTCATCACATCCTCCACGTAGTTTTTTCTATAACTCCTGATATTTTATCTTTCTTTCAGAAACAACTTAATGTCTTTTACAAAGAATGATTTGCTTTTCAGGTGGGCAACTCATGGATTTCTAACTGCACCAAGTACGAGTGTACAAAGACTACAGTAGGTGCCATGATACTGGGTTCTAGCGTTGTCTGCCCTCCTTTTAATGACAGTGAATGTCTAAAGGTTTGTGTTGTCAGAGATAAATGCTTTCATGATTTACTAACACAATTAAAGAGATAATGTAGCTATGTAGTAACTACAATGCGTGTATATTTTATTTTTTTTGCTTTCTAAACTTTTTTAAAGGGATGCATTGTTTCACTCTAGTTTAATATTTTAATTGTATTAAACATATTTGTAAAGTTTCGCTGGAAAGTCTGTTCTGCATTTGGTGATCTCCAAAAGTGCTGAATCTGTTTTTGTACCCATCACAAAGTTACGCACAGGCAACTCTATGCTCTAAGCAGCCGCTACAAATTGGCCCTGCTGTGTTCCAGCAGTAGTCCTGAATTTGTGTTCAGAAATACCAAATGTAGTTAAAGGCTGGTGGAGCCGACTTGCCATCATAGGGCAGCTTTAGCATCATGCTTAATATAATAAAATATCCTTAATAATATTGAGGTAGATAACCATGATGGTTCAACAGCTTTATGATACAACACGATAGTAATGAAGAAGGCTCGCTCACATACTTGGCCCTCATGCATATGAAGTGTAATGTTATTGTTTATTACTCCAAGGGTAAGAGATGCTCCATGCTTTTGTGTATCACTGCAACCTATGCTCCTGGGTTATTCATGACTATGAGCAGGTATAGGCCCATGGCATAGGGAGACTTTTTTTTTTGTTTGACATCAATTTCAAACAATGGCATAGCATTAACAGCATGTGTGGAGACTGACTTATTGAGCGCCGCTTCAGCTGGAATTCAGAAAGATGTAACTGATACAAACTATATTAAAGGCTTGATAGTGCCACTCATTAAGCAAAATAAACTAATAATAAAATATAGAGATGTCTAGATATATTTGTC
This sequence comes from Glandirana rugosa, assembly GCA_018402905.1. NCBI lineage: Eukaryota > Metazoa > Chordata > Amphibia > Anura > Ranidae > Glandirana > Glandirana rugosa. The sequence goes on from BLSH010461616.1 coordinate 1,463,696, forward strand.
TATTTGCTGGTAAAGTAAGTAGTAATCCAGATTATTATCAATATAGACTAAACTTTGTGGAGTCAAAGATTTGGTGACTGAAAAATGTTGAGCACATTATTTTTTGATTTGTATTTTCATTTTGTTTTAGAATGGTGGATCTGTTCAGACATATAACGATGGCTGCTGCAAGATATGTAAGTGCACTAAGCTGCATTCTATGCTAGTTTCTGCTTTGTTTTGGAGAGCTCTGGTTCATTTAACTCACCTGCTGGGTCATAAGGAAGGGAAACGCATGCACTGGCCGCCCCAATCAAGTTGTCCTTCTTTAACCACTAAAACTCACAGGCCCTGCTTTTTTTCATGGCTGACTACTTGGTGAATGATTTAACTTCCTCATCATTCTGGAGTATAACTTTAATGTGTCAAAAATATAATAAAAGAGTATCAAATACACATTAAATTTGTAAAACAAGTTTGAAAACTTTCTGTACTCCAATAATATAGAATCCTCAACTTATTTTCTATAAGACATTCAAATAAGAATAGCCAGTACACTTAGACATAAAAAGGGTTGCACATTCCAAATACCCATGGAGAGCTCCTCAAACACTGACAACTAAACCTTGTAACCCCTCAGTAGGCATGTGTTTTTTTCCTGCACACATTCAGGCTGGGTTCACATCTCTGTGCTGAGAGGCTCACAGGAGGGGTCTGGTGTGTCCCTGTTTACTATTTCAGGTCTGATTTTGGTCCGAATTTTTGGCTAAATTCAGACCTGAAACAGACCAGAAGATGCACAGGACTCCTGCGCAATCTGCTCTGGAGATGTGTGAGCCGACTCCATTGAGAGGCTCCTGACTATTGCGAATTGGATGCGGGATTCCCCACATCCAATGCACACGTGTGAACCCAGCCTTAATGAATGAAGTATCATACAATCCTTTCCTGGCTGTAGCACCCATCTATGGTAATGGATCCCTACAAAGAACCTCCTTGAATTACCACCATTCCTGGAGCAAGAGATTTGAAAAACAAGAGCTGGAAGGAAGTATGGTGCACCTAGCATTTTTAAGGTCCTTCCTGCAAAATATCACATAAGTAATATAAAATATTATTAATTTAGATTTCCAAAAAATGATTTGAACAATCTGAAATTTAAAATGTTGTAAAACTAAGGTCTAATATACACTAGGATTAGCATATGACTGACAATATCTATTCTTTGGAAGAAAACCAACATAATAGGGTGTAAAATATCTGACATTCTATTTCCTGATTTCAAATTCTACTTATGACAAATACAATTTCCCATTCAAGTCAATGGGTATCAACTTGTAGCACACAACAGGGTCAAATGTGAACCTACAAATATAGAGTACCCCACACCTAAGTGGGAACCATCCATGCAGTTAGAGCCACATATTACGGACTGTTTGTTATTAATAATATACTATAGAAGTCAACAAATCAGTAATGCAGGTAAGCCCTTAGCAAACACCATGAGGTTGATTTACTGAAGGCAAACAAGCTGTTTGCTTTCCCGGTGAATATTTCCTTAGCTTAGTGAATGTGATGGAAATTCACTTTGCAAAGAATCACATGCAGGAAAAAAAAAACAATATTTTTACGCACATGATTGGATGACGGAAGTCATAAGAGCTTCATCTCATTCACTAAGGTAAAGGAAAATTCCCTTGCAAAGTGAACAGTCTATTTGCCTTTAGTAGACATGTGCAGTCTGACTATAATTTGTATATGTAGGGTTAGTTCTATAAGAGTGAAGCAAGGATTCAGTGATGTTAAACTGTGGTGAGTGCTAAGAAATCTGCTTGATATTGAGAATAAAAAAAAACAAAAACGGACAGATATGTAGAACTAATCCCGAAACAGTGCCAAAAAAGATGCAACAAATAATTTAATCAGCTGTAATGATTATTCAAATAAAATGCTCATCTCAATTTTCATAGATGGACATTTTTATACCACCTATTATCTTACTAACAAACAAAATTATATTTTAAATTTATTTTCTTCTTTTTTGTGGTGATTGTTTTATTAGCTTTAACCTCATTATGGACCTACTTCACTTTTATGGAAGTCCACCATACTGGCGATGTTGTTAAGTGAATAAGTAAATGGTGTTTTTTATGAAATAATTGATTTTAGGCTTTTTGATTTATTGTTTGCTCAGGACATAATTTGTTTAAACTATCAAAACAAAATACTGACCTATACAAACCCAAGCCTGAATACCATTACATTACATAGTATAAAGCTTTTAGAATGTTCTTCATGTAGACCATTATTGTTCACATTTAAAAACAATGTGAATCATATATCAAATTTGTCTTCATTTAGTTAGGTTGATTTATTAAAGTAGTACTGCATTTTGACTTAGTAAAGCTGTATTCATGTTCATACAATAAGGTGCAAAGAAAGACCCTGTATAATTTTTAATTTCCTAGCGAATAGTTGTATGTTCAAAGTTAAAGTGTATGTAAACCCTAACAATGAACATCTGTTATATTCTCACTTTTGGTCTGTCAAATATATCTTTGAAATCATTTTGTTATATCTTCTCAGTAAGTTACAAAAAAAGCTAAACTTACTGTTGATCCTACTAGAAATACAGTGAGCTCATATGTTCCTGTGTACTCTGCAGTTTTATCTTAAACAGTGCTGTTAGCCCTGTCCTGTTTATCATGGTGTACTGCAGAACACCTCCCCTTTATGTTATGGGGGTGATGAGTGAAGTTGGTGTTCAGGAGCGAGCAGCCTAATGTGACAACTATGCTCCTCCATGGATACAACACAGTGTGCTAATGTTGCTGCCCTTGTACATTACTAGCAGTATCACCAGGTAAAAAGATAAGAAAAAGCCTGGGAAAAAATACAAATGCAGCTACCACATCTAATAACTAGCAAACTGCTATATATTCCATTCCTGTTCTGGGGTTTAGATACACTTTAACACAGGTTCCCTTGACTAATTGAAACTTTTACTCCTTTAGCAAATACCACCCATTTTCTCCTATATTTAGGCATCAGTACATTTAATTAGCAGATTCGATTATTGCTTAAATCGTTAGCAATTGCTGTAGTTCCAAGCTATAAATGCATTGCCAATAAATAAAATGCTGGCAATTTTAACTCTAGAAAGGCAAGGTTATACTTCAGAAGAAAAGCTACTTTCAAACCTAAATATGTCTTTGTAACATGCTACTTTAACAGCTTATTCAAATAATAACTAAAAGCATGTGCTCGGTGGGTAGGCCATCACACGTAAGAATGTGGGTTTGCAGCAGCTGTAAGGGTTGTATTGGGCAAGAAACAATAAAGCTTTCATTAAATGCATGCAGAGTGAGTTCATGTATTTAATTCTTACCTTGCCATAAGCACTTTGCAAAAAAAAAAAAAAAAAAAAATCTTTAAGTTTTATTCATTAGCTTGTCTTCAGATGTAAGTCGGGAACTTCTGGTGTGATTCTTTGACCTTCAAAAAAATGTACTATGAACTTTACTTGACATGCACAGAAATAAATAATCATAAATAAACACTTGGCAGTGTAAGAATTAATGAACATGTTATTTGTGTCAAAATGTTTAATTTGTACAAAAATCTTATATCCCTAACAATTCTGCCAGGTTCTGGAATGGGTGTATTACCCTTTACCATTACCCCCGTAGTTCCTACTGCTAAAATAAATTGTGAACCAGGTACTATTATTATTTCATGCATTTTACTGTACGTTACTAACTGTAATGACTGATTTTATAGTGGTACGTGCCTTAAGCTTTGTGCTTTTTGCCTAAAGAAGTACTGTCAAATTTCATACAAATTTAAAGGATTGGTAACCACAATCACAAACCCAAAATACTATTTTATGGATGTTTGCTGCAAACATTGACTCACCACCAAATCAACGGAAAACGATCATGCATGCAGCAACAAAATCTGCATACATTTGTTTTCTACTTATTAATGCATGTTGTTTGATGATCATTTTACAGAATAATTCCCTAGTTTAACACGGTATGGTCAGAGTCAAAGAGAATTACCCACATACCAAGCTAGTAGTATAATTCTCCAAACATTCCAAAAAGTTACATGTTGCTAGTAACTGTTAAGTCAAGATGTACAAAATACTATATTGTTTCTTTTCACATGAATATTATGTTATCTTTCAGTAAAATAAAATTGGTTTTTGATTGACAGTAATTTTACTGCTGCTGGTAAATGGTTGTTACAGCCAGGACATGATCAATGTGCAACTAAAAACATAAAGAGTCAGGATGTCATTGCTTTTAATTAGTAGAGTCTCTAGACCAGGGGTCTCAAACTGGCGGCCCTCCAGCTGTTGCGAAACTACAAGTCCCATGAGGCATTGCAAGGCTGACAGTTACAATCATTACTCCCACAGGCAGAAGCACGATGGGACTTGTAGTTTCACAACCGCTGGAGGGCCATCAGTTTGAGACCCTTGCTTTAGACCTTTATAACCTTGGCCTTGTCCAGTAGCCAGTATGTAACAAGGTTGATTTATTAAAGGAATAGAGAATGTTCCTTTAGCTTAGTGAATACAGTGATGTTGTACTTTTGTCAATCAGCCAGTTATTTGTAAGGCAAAATCCTGTTGTGTTTTTTTTCTTTACCCTGCACATGATTGGAATTTCAAAGTGAACATAACTCTTTATTTACCATGTAAATGTATGGTACAGTATTAAAGTATAACACAAGTACCCTGTAACACAAAACAGTTATCACTTAGCATTCTGGTGGGCAGTGAGTCCAATCTCCAGTCTCTTGAAGAGCTAGGAACCCCATAAATATCCATCACGTCAGATTCTTAGTCACTTGATAAGTGCTGTGGTTCCTACCATAGGCAGTCATGTCATTAGTCCAATAATGAAGAAACACCGCTCAATGTGTGAGTGCTGCAAGTCTAGTGTAGCTTTCAAAGCAGAGGTGCTCCCCAGACTCGCCTTCAAGATCAACAGAGAAAAATGGATGAATGTCAGCACACTCCGGATGGATGCCAAAATCTTTATTGTAGTGATCAACAAATAAAAGCATATATAGCACAGCGAGCACCAGGAGATAAAAATGTTAATGCTTTTCATGCAGATAACAGCGCTTAATCATAACACCGCGTCATGATTAAGTGCTGTTATCTGCATGAATCAAGTGCATTTTTTAATCTCCTGGTGCTTGCTGTGCTGTATATGCTTTTATTTGTTGATCACTACAATAACGATTTTGGCATCCTTCCGGAGTGTGCCGGCATTCATCCATTTTTCTCAGTTATGTCATCACTACTCTTCTTTGTAGGGTGCTTGTGTTTTCATTAGTTTACTGTAAAAGCAGAGTAATGTTAAGTAAACCTTCACTGCTAAGTAAAAAGTCTCTTCTGCTTTAGTAAACGATCCTCAACATATCTGAAGCTGTCTTTGTATCTTTCGAATTTGATAATTGTTTTTCCTATTTAATTCTTGCAGGCATTTTAACAGACATTTCAAATTAAATAATTATCCAGTGCCGAATGCTTTTAATGTTTGAGACGCTAGATAGATTTATAAATAAGCAGTTTGTTCCAAACATGTCTTGAATTTATGTAAATAAATTATGTAACTTTAAAGAAGACCTGTGTGTTCTAAAACATTACATAAAGATTATAAATCAGAATGTGTTGTTTGTTGCTAGCTAGCCTGTGATCCTTACTTATCTTCGGGGATTCTGCGATGTCAGTGCCCACGCAGCGGTTCAGAGATTTGAAATCCCTGCTTTTCTTCCTCTTCTTCATTGCTCTGATCCATCCCAGGAACGCTGCAGAGGGAGAATAGCAGGGATTTCAAATCCCTGGACCGCTGGACTGGTTGTGTGGGCACTGACAGCTCAGCAACCCTGAAGTACATCAGGGAACAGGAGGGGATTGGGCAGGGTGTAGAGTGTTAATTCACCTTTACATTTTTCTAAAATAGTGAGTTCACACTTTAAACATTCTACAATCTTAAAAACAGTTTATAGGTGTAGATATGATCTGCACCAATGTAGTAAGAAAAAGGTTCAGTTTTTTAGTTCTCTCACTTCTCATATTTTCTATAATGCTTCTCTATAGTGTCCATCTATATTCCTCAGAAATACTTTGAATGTACAGTAATTGTAAAGAAAAAATCTCAAAAGTTCAGAGAAACTCTAATATCTGCGATTACCTACTTAATTAATCATTTGTTTTCCTCTGTTGAGATATAAATGTAACACAATGATTTGCCTTTATTAGATTATGTCTCTTTTTTACTTTTATATTTTAATCTCCCTAAAAACTTAAGGAATGTGCATAATTAAAAAAAAAAAAAAAACATTAAATTAATTAACCTTGCTCTGTGCATCACTACACATGGTATTTTGGTATGTATTGGCCTGCAAACCTGCCCTGTGAACGACCTGAACAATATGAACTTTCCACCCACTGTACTAATTAGAAGTGGTAAAAAAAAACAGTGAGTCATCGACTTCATTCATGGAATTCATGAAGGAGGCATTTAACAAGCATTACTTTGTACAAGCAAACAAAGCCTAATCCATATATATCATTTAGGGACTAGGTACAAACATAACCAATTAAACTGGAAAATAGCTGATCTTTAAAAGTATTTGTGAGTTTTGTATCTATTCCCAGAAAAGTAAATACTCCATGTATGCTTTTATTTAAATATGTAATTTTATCAATTATTGCTGAACCTATCCTTAAAATTAAATTTTCTAATGATAGTTGTGGCAGTTCTTTTTTAAACGGTGTACTTTTTAAGTACTGCAATGAGTAGTCAGGTAGAGGTTTAGAAAACATAATCTAAGATAGTAAGGTACAGGTTTATTGATCATAATCCAGGATAGTCAGGTACAGGTTCAGTGCACATGCTTTAGGATAGTCTGTTACAGGTTTAGAGGTGTCAACTTATGCAGAAGTAGTGTTCGATGTACCAGCAGATTTAGATAGCTGTGATTAACAATTTAAACTCCAGCTAACACTTTTTAAGCAGTTATAGCAAATATTATTTTCCTTTTGGGATAAAGGTTTTACATAAATTAATAAAAACTTTAAGCACCCCTGTCAATGTTAAATGGCTTGTCTCCACATTGACACTGACACTTTTCCTGGTCACCAAGTTAAAATAAGCCTAGAAAAAATGAATGCAGCCACCGCATTAAGGTATTGGTATGCTACAATAGATTACATTGTTGCTTTTGGTTTTATTATACATATGTTAGCATAGTCAGGTACATGTTTAATAAACATAAACTAGGATAATCAAGTACTGGGCTACAGAACATGTATGAGGAAAGTCAGCTACGGATAATCAGCTACAGGATTAATAAGCATGATCTAAAATATTCAAGTACAGATTTGATGAACAACGGCTAGGATAGCCAGGAACAGGTTTAGTAAACTAGGATAGTTAAGTAAAGGTTTACCCAACATGATTTAGGCTAGAAAGAAAAATATTGGCTGCACACCACCGTGAGGTCCAAAGTCCATTTATTTAGACTTCCCAAAAGGCATCACAGGACCAGAATGCATAAGGTAGACGCGTTTCTTGCACTTCATGTGCACGTGAGGTGCAGGAAACACGTCTACCTTATGCATGGACTTTGGACCTCACAATGGTATGCGGCCATTCTTTTTCTTCATTGTGTGCGGTTGCGAGCCAGGGTGAGCACCCACGCAGGTCCATTGGGCTCCATCATTCTCACCTGGAGTGGCGAGCCCTCCTGGATTTGATGATTTAGGCTAGACTTCTATATATTTATAGAACAAAGTATTGGAAAATCAGGGGATTCTTTTATAGATCATAAGCTAGTATAGTCAGTACAGGTTAAGGAACCTGAGCTAGTCAGGTGCAATTTTATAGGTACAGGTTTAGTGAGCATGGGCACTGATTTATAAGCATAAAGTATTAAAGCCAGGAACACATTTGTAGAACATGAAAGAAGAAGGAGGGGAAGCGACACCTGAGTGCAGCGGTGAACTATAGGATTTATTGTCAAAGGTTAAAAACAGTCACACAAATAAAATAGTGAACACGCTTATCATATAGTGTAGTATCCACTACTTGTCTCTGTCCTGCAGGAGCTGCCTGGGGTCCAGATCTTAGAAGGAGGGATGGACGCCCTGTTGGAAACAAGAAAGTCCATGCTGACCAGTGTGGAATGCACCGGCGAACGTGACATCACCAGCAGAGGAAGAGGTAGCTAGAGATGATCAGGCGTCCATCCCTCCTTCGACGATCTCTAGCGGTCCGAACCCCTGACGGCTCCTGCAGGACAGAGACAAGTGGCGGATACTACACTATGCGTTAAGCATGTTTACTATTTTATTCTTGTGAGCGTTTTTAACCTTTAACACTAAACTCCCCTTCTTCTTTCTTGTCATCATACAGAGCTGGCTCAACTCTGAGGACAACAGCCGCCAGTGCCCCATAACTTATGCCCTTTGTGTATATACTTCCTTTTCACCATGGACTTTAATGACATTTACAGCTCAGCCTGCTGTACACCCCTTTGAGCTGTTCCCGCACATACTCCATGTGCCTGAATAATTTGATCTATTTGTAAAACACGAACTAGTGTATCCAGAACAGGCTTCTAGCATATGAGCTAGGATAATCAGGTAGAGGTTTATAGAACAGAATCTGGGGTAGTCAAGTATAAATTTATGAACATAAACCAGGATTGACAGGTTTAGGGTTATAGAACATGAGCTGTGATGCACAGGCTCATGAATATAAATTAGGATAGTCATGTTCAGGTTTTTAAAACATGAACTAGGATAGTCAGGTACAGGTTTATATAATATGAACTTGTATAGCAAGAGACAGTTTTATAGTGCATGGATAAGGATAGTCTGGTAAGGATTTTGTAGAATAGTCTACTTTATTTTTATAAGAATATACTGATAACTAACTGTAAATTATGAAACAATTCCACCAAAAGTATATGGTAAAATATTACAGTTATTATCCATAGGCTATACATTCATCCTGACATTTTTTCTAAATATATTTTATGATGCTGTGATATTGGTCTGCTTTAAATGGAACTTAGGGGAAATTAGGAGACTGCTATTTACAAATTCAGGTTCCTTGGCTACCATCTTTATTATGGCCTCGCTAGTAAAATGCTGAAAGCATGCAGAATGGGAATTTAAACTGTTTAAACTTTCCTTATTTGCTTGTCCAGGTTAGAGACTCTAGGGAAGTCAGGGTCAAAAAGCAAGTCTGCAATTACAGCTCCTACATGTCTGTCTAAAATCAAGTTACTTTTTTTCAATTGCTCATCGTTTTTTTACTGAACATTTTGCAGTTTTACAGAAAATGTAATGACAGTGGAAAGTCAAACTAAATTTCAGTAACCTTATTGTGAACCTGTGAAAGTATTTAGTATTCTGAACAGGTTGTAATTTTTTTTTTTGCTTGAGGTGATTGTAGCCATAGTAATGCAATTGCGACAGAGAAAATTGAGTACTGTCCGTGATACTTTTTTATTTGCACTAACATACAAGGTCCAAGCAATACTCAGCTTGTCCTGAAATTTTTTTTTTAAAACTCAACTTTAGAGTGTTTGTAATGATCGTTGAGAATCGTCTGGGGTGGTTGGTTTAAAGCTCTTTTACTGCTTGTTAAGAATAGAATGTAAATGTTTACTGTCCATAGTCTAGGCACACGTGCACTTTAGGCCAGCCACACTTGTTGCCTGGTTTGGTTGATATCAGCCTGATCTAGCAACAATATACTTACTTATATAAGTAGTCAACAGACACCAGTGCCCATCTGGTCTTTGGCAGAAATATTGAATGGAAAGGACTAAGAACATAACCAATCACTATTGATAAAACCTGGCACTGGAGATCTTTGGTTGTGTTTTATCCTTCCCATTTATAGGCATAAACATACTGATTCGGTGACCCAAGTATGCATGGTTATGCCAGAAATTCTGCTTAAGGTTGGATCATGGCTACCTGACCAACTATGTGCTTTAATAAATCTCCAGTGCAGTTTTTTTAACATTTAGAG
>BLSH010461694.1:0-10668 GCA_018402905.1 Glandirana rugosa
AGACAGCAGTAGTAAAGTAATCTATCTCAGGATGCAGGATCAGGTCTTAAAATGTCTCAAATCTGTCCCTCACGCAGTCAGCTTCCTTTCCCTACACTAACCCAAGGAGCAAGTGACTGCAGCACTTTGACTCCAGCTTATAAAGAGGCTGGGTCACATGATGCACTAGCCAATCACAGCCATGCCATTAGTAGGCATGGCTGTGATGGCTTCTAAGGGCAAACCAGTGAAACGCTTGTTGATTGGCTGCCCTGCAGCTTCTCAACACGTGGAGTAAAATAGCAGAACCCCGGACCGAACCCGAACGATTTTTGAAGGGTCCGGGTCCATGCCACGGACACCCAAAAGTTTGGTACGGACCCGAACGTTACAGTCCGGGTTCGCTCAACACTAGTTGTCACCGTTGACATCTTAATTTGGAGAAGCTTCTTCTTTTGCCTGCATACCTACATAGAAAATACTATATTGGATTTTATGCTTCTCTATCCAGTTTGGGGTATTGTCTGTATTCTTTTATGTTAGAGGTTTATACCCTTATGTTTTTAATGAGTGCTCTATTTTTAATGTAATTTCAGTAAATTGTGTACATTTTACTTGAATCCCGTGCCAATAAAATCCGTTATCTGTAGGCAGTGAAGAGGAGGGATACTCCCCCTTAAGGCCCCTTTCACACTTGTGCAACCTGAAAGTCGCGCGATTTTACCACAATTTTTTGCCACGATTTTGATGCGACTTTAACCCCTTACTTACTGGGCACTTAAACGCCCCTCCTGCCCAGACCAATTTTTGGCTTTCAGCGCTGTCGCATTTTGAATAGGTTTGCGCAAAAGTTATCACGTCTACAACTTATGGGGATTGATTTATGGTGTTTTTATTATTTTTATTTTTTTTACTAGTAATGGCGGCGATCTGCATTTTTTATCGGGACTGTGATATTGCAGCGGAAATATCGGACATTTTTTATACATTTTTGAGACCAATGACATTTATACAGCGATCAGAAATTTAAATGTCCACTGATTACTGTATAAATGTCATTGGCAGTGAAGGGGTTAACCTGGGGGGCAGTGAAGGGGTTAACTGTGTTCCCTGGGCGTGTTCTAACTGTGGGGGTGGGCTGGCAGGGACATAACAGATCTCACTGATCCCAGTGACAGGGATCAGTAGATCTGGTATGTCCCTTGTAACAGAATGACCATCCTACTGGTGAGACAGAGGCATAATTAGAACCTTTAGGGCCCCGGTGCAAGAAATTATGAAGGGCCCCCTGACCCCTGGCCAGGGCCCTTCCCTCTTCCCACTGATCGCGGGTCCCTTTATTATGGGGCCCCATTCACAAGTTCTGCAGCGGTCCCCTTTCTGCCATCTTCGAGCCTCCCCATGGTGGTGAAATGCCAGGGCCCGGTCGCAATTGCAACCTTTGCAATCCTCTTAGTTCCCTCACTGCTGTCAGTAGTTTTTAATTTTTATTTTCATTTTATTATTTTTTTACCATTTTGTTTTATTTATTTTACAGTTTTATTTTTACAATTTTTTTACAATTTTTTTTTTTAGGAGCTCTGTTGGGGGGGTTTGATGAGATATCAGGGGGTCTAAACAAACCTCAGCCCCCAATCTCCATCTCTGTAGCCTCAGCTGCACAGAATGAATGGACAGGAATAGCTGAGCACCGAGCCTCCCATTCATTCAGAGATTGAAGTGTAGTAAACAGTTTACTATGATTCAGTTATGAATGAACCAATTGGTACCAATCACTGACTCTGTCCATTCAGAAAAGGAAGGAGCTGATAAATGACAAATTTACCGACCCGTTCCCATCTCTCCATCATGACTCATCTTCTACAGAAGGGGGGAAGACAGCAGCTCTGTGGGGGGCCCCAGGGAAGCACACAGGGACCCTGGGAACAGCAGAAGACAACTAAACTGGATAGAGGAAAATGGCACCCCCGCCATCCTTCCTATTCAGGTGTAAAAGGGAGGCACACGGGCCCCCTGGACCCCTATCGTTACGCCCCTGTGGTGAGGCCCTTCCTGAGTTCCTCAGAAATCACAATATGACATCAGAGCTAAAGTGCCACACAATAGCTTTTCTCTGTTTAATGCCCGGCAGATTCAAATCACTGTCACTAGAATTTCAAACTTTGTTACGTTTCACATGCATCTATGTGGCTAAAATTTTGGTATCAACTTTTTTTTTTTTTAAGCCAAGATTATGTCCCATCGCCTCTTGCAAAATCTGGTTCTGGTGATAAAGAAGGGGCTTTGGTGGAGTCTGATCCCTCTGCAGAGGTAGGTTCAACTATATAACTGAATTACCAAAAGGAAAGTGCTTTTACAGCAGAAAGTATCAACACAACAACCTACAGGAATGTTGGACTTTTACAGCATAAAAACGCAACTAATTGTATAAAACATCATATTTATTAAATATTATTTATAAAAAAAAAAAATTGTAGTATGGCCTGGGTTAGCGACCCACACATCTGCATTTTCTGGAAAGCCATTGCAGTATTCTGAGGGTTTAGATCAGGGATATTCAATAAGCGGAACTCCAGCTGTTGCAGAACTACAAGTCCCATGCAGCATAGCAAGACACTGACAGCCCTAAGCATGACACCCAGAGGCAGAGGCATGATGGGACTTGTAGTTTTGTAACAGCTGGAGGTCCGCTAATTGCATATCCCTGGTTTAGATGAACCTGCTGGACTCGGCAAATCAACTTTACCTATCCCAGCCACTAGGAGGAGGCTGGCCTTAGCTATTTGTTATGCAATGAGCATTGACTTCCTTACAATCTGGCCTTAAACTATTCTTTAGATCTACCAACAATGTAGTGCAAGGGCCAATCTGATACAGATTGGTTAGACTGTGTGGTTAGGTAAATCTAAGGTGGATCGTACTCGAATGCCTCGTACACACGGGACGCCGATCGTACGTACGATCGTCACAAATCGTATGTTGGATAATGTAACTTGCATACTGACTGCACTACACGATCGTACGACCACAGAAAGAACGTTCAGCTGCATGTAATTAGCATCCGGCCGTTCCTGACTTCTGAGCATGCGTTTTGCACAATACAACTTTGTTGTACCAACTGCCCTGTACACACGATACAACGGTCGTATGACCGCTTGTTGGTACGACCAAGTTTTCTAGTCTGCTCATACAACTCCCTTGTACGACCGTCGTATGTCGGCTGTTCTAATCACGCGTACTAACGATCGATATCGCATACAACGGTCGTTAGTAGGACCTGTTGTATACGATTGTCATCCCACAGCTTAAGACTGTAACATCTATCATGAGTTTAAGATATACAATATACAAATGTTATGTTTTTTTTTCCCACAGAAAATGAATGTGTTAATATTTGTGTACTAAATACTTTACCAACGCTAGTCCCTAATAATCTGACCTATTTATAATAATATCTTTTTCTTCCCATAGTTTGAGGAAGAGCTGAATAATTTAGTTACACCGACTGTAGATGAAAATACATACAGGTAAAGTTTTCTCCCTTTTATTACATTCTGATCATTCAGAGAACTTAGATTTATAGATGTTCATAGGACAAATTATATAAAGTCTGTGTGCATTGGTGATCAGATTTATTGCAACTATGTGCAGTATTTAGGTTTCAAATTATACATTAACCACTTCAGCCCCGGAAGGATTTCCCAGGTTAGGACCGGAGCCCTTTGCGCGATTCGGCACTGCGCCACTTTAGCTGACAATTGAGCGGTCATGCGACGTTGTACCCAAACCAAATTTGTCTTTTTTTCCCACAAATAGAGCTTTCTTTTGGTGGTATTTCATCGCCTCTGCGTCATTTCTGATCGCCGCTATAAACAAAAAAAGAGCGACAATTTTGCAGAGAAAACAGTTTTTCTTACTTTTTGCTGAAATACAAATCCAAAAAAAATATATAAAAAAACATTTTTTTCATCGGTTTTGGCCGATTTACATTCTTCCTCATATTTGTGATTAAAAAAATTGCAATCGGCGTTTATTGATTGATTTGCGCAAACGTTTTTTACTAGTAATGGTGGCGATCTGCGATTTTTAGCGGTACTGCGATATTGGGGCGAACATGTCGGACATTTTTGACACTTTTTTGGGACCATTGGCATTTATTCAGCGATCAGAAATTTAAATATCCACTGATTACTGGGTAAATGTCATTGGCAGTGAAGGGGTTAACTGTGTTCCCAGGGCGTGTTCTAACTGTGGGGGGGCTGGGCTGACATGGGCATAAGAGATCTAATTGATCCCAGTGACAGGAATCAGTAGATCTCTTACATGCCGCCCGACAGAGTGGGAAACTGGCGTGTTTACATCCACGGTTCCCCGTTCTTTTGTTGTGGCCGCTCATCGCGGGCACACTCCTCCAGAGTGCGGCGGGCGCGCGCCCCCTAGCGGCCACCCGCAGATCGCCGTCTATTTACGCCGATTCGCAGGACACGTCCACAGTGCCACAGTAAATATACTGTAGGCAGTGTGGAAGTGGTTAAAGTGGTTGTCAACCCGTGACAACCACTTTAACCTACAGGTAAGCCTATAATAAGTCTTACCTGTAGGTTCCCTGCATACCTCCCAAACCTGCACAGTTTAGGAGATATACAGTGTACTGCTATTGCCCACGTCATCGGGCACATGGGCAGTGAAGAAACGGCCTCCGTGCCGTCCCTTCACTGTGATCGTGCCGTGACTGGCGGCCCCCGCGTGTCACGAGACTCCGGCCAGTCACAGAGCCAGAGATCGTGGCCCCGGAAGGAAGAGGGGCAGAATTTGGACGCGCCCTGGAGCAGGGACATCACTGGACATCGCGGGCTTCCAAAGCAGGTAAGTGGCACATAATGGGCTAATATGCGATGCATACTAGCCCATTATGCTTTTACTCTGCAGGGTAAAATAAAGGAAGTAAAACCCCAGCAGGGTTTACTTCCTCTTTAAAAATCTTAAAAAGGATTATTAAACAGGATTTACATAGCGTCAACAGTTTGCGCAGCGCTTTACAACACGAGGGCAGACAGTACAGTTACAATACAATTCAATACAGGAGGAATCAGAGGGCCCTGCTCATTAGAGCTTACAATCTAAGAGGGAGGGTCAAGTGATACAAAAGGTAATAACTGTGGGAGATGGGCTGATTTAAGGAAATAAAAGTACAGTTGTTAGGTGGGGACAGAATAGGCTTTGAAGAGGAAGGTTTTCAAGGATCGTCTAAAAGCAAACAGAGGAGGGGGCATGTCCTGGAGATGGAGGAGTAGAGACGTTTTTCTCCTCAGCTCCGCAACCACCGCAGCTTCATTAGCAAAGAACAGGAGAATTACACCCTGCAGAGAGACCTGGACATGTCACAGCGCCACCGGACTCATTCCCAACCCCCGGGGACGGACGGGTCTCGCCGTGGACAGCTGGAATCGTACTTTCCTGAGACCCGCCGGACGGAGACCAGAGCTTCCAAGATGGCACAGGAGGCCTTGTTACGCCATGAGGCCCTGCTCTCTCCAGCAGCTGAATCCCCTACACGATCGCCTAGGTCGGTAAGCGAGTCTGCCCCACTAGCTTCCCCAGCCTCCCCTGCCTACGATGGAGGGTCTGATGTAGCTGACCTCATAGGGGATAGAGACCTGAAACGCCACATCTGGTCTCTCCCCACTAAAGAAGACCTGGAGCGCTTTGCTGACAGGGTGGAGAGGGCCTTCCAGCAGGACATTGCACAACTCAAATCTGACACCATGCAGCTGGGGAATAGGCTAGAAACACTGGAACAGAGGGTAGACGAATCGGCCCCCACTATAGCCTTGTTTGCAGAA
The DNA here is from genome assembly GCA_018402905.1 of Glandirana rugosa. Lineage (NCBI taxonomy): Eukaryota > Metazoa > Chordata > Amphibia > Anura > Ranidae > Glandirana > Glandirana rugosa. Next base: position 5,823 of record BLSH010461694.1, read on the forward strand.
AGATTTGCTGCACAGGATCAAAAGATCGAAGCATTGATATGCCAGATAGATGATTTTGAAAATCGTAGTAGAAGATCGAATATACGCATCCGTGGCTTACCTGAGGCTACAGGCCTCAAAGATCTCATACCTACCCTGACTGATATATTCCGGGAGATTTTAGACCTTCCCCACACTGCCCCTGTTGAAATACACCGGGCACACAGGGCCCTCAGACCCCCGTCCCAAGACACAGATGAGCCTTGGAATATCATGTGCAAATTGCATGAATATACTTTAAAAGACCACATTACGCAAAAAATGGGAGGGAAGCCATATCTTGATTTCTCTGGGGCCCATCTTTTCTTTTACCAAGACCTTTCCAAGCGCACGCTCATGCAGCGTAGAGCACTTCGCCCCCTGTTGGACGCGATCCAGAAGGCAGACCTTACTTACCGATGGGGCTTCCCCTTTGTCTTGCAAGTCACTAAAGAAGGGCGCCAATACATGCTGTGCAATAAGGATGACTTACCACGCTTCCTAGTTGACTTGGAATTGGACCTGGTCAATCTTCCAGACTGGAGAGGTACTGTGGACTTGCCCACGATTCATCTTCCCCAAAATTGGCAACCTGTTGGACGCATTAATAGGAAGAGTAACCGCCAGCACATGCTCCTGGCCTCTCACCTGGCCAAGCTACCTCCAGGGACTCCTAATCGGTTGGCTAGGCATCATATCAATCTCTTCACATGTTCTCCTTGCCCATAAACTACTATTTTATTAGCTTGCCCTCTAAATTCCCTATTTTACTGCTGTTATAGATGTTCTATTTGTTTTGATTTGTTTTTCTGGCAGACAAGGCCAGCTTCCGGTGGCAGGACTGGAGACAGTTACAAGTTCTATGACCAAACAGTCTCATTCCTTCTGTAAAAACAACAAAATCCTGGGCTCAGAGACAAGACTCAGGAAGATGGATGAGCTCCTGGTTCGAGTCGAACTCATGTTTGTTCGGGTGTTTCCGAACATTATAAGGCGTTCGCGGGAACTTTGCGCGCCCCATAATGCATTCCCCCAAAAGTGAACATAAACGTGGCATGCAATAAGTACCCCTCTGTTTGGTTGTGTTTGCCATGTAGGCCTGTGGATATCGGGAGGTAAAGGAGCGAGGGGCCGACCGTGCAGCAAAATGGGTTTCTTAAAGTGCCACTATGTCAGCTTTAAGAGTTTGCAAAGGATTTGAAGGCCTTGACATGTTTATGGGGGGAATTTAGACCCTTGACATTCAAAGATAGAATGTTCAGGGGGTCCATAAGGGTTGGATTAACAAGCTATACCACAGAGAACCAAGTTCCGTGGCAGGCAAACGACCTAAAAGTAAGAATAGAGGAAGAGAGAGAGAGAGGGCAAGGAAAGAAAGAGAAAGAAAACATGAGCAGGAAAGTGCCCATAGGGCAATTGGTAAGGCAGCAAGAAAAATTAACCCTAATCAGGGAACACCACCTCGCGTACCCGACAGGTCACCCTCAGGCACCAGGAACAGCAAGGCTGGTCCAGTGGTGGGAGTGTACTAAAGGGAGGCGCAGTGACCGCTCCCCACAGCACACACAGTCTACAAATATATATATATATATACACACATGTACATAATGTATAAATCATCTATGATTAAGATTTGAAGCAGACTGAACAACAGACATTACTGAAAATTTGTTAATGCTAGGAGCAAGGGCGTAACGATAGGGGTTGCAGGGGTTGCAAATGCAACCGGGCCCCATGGTCCAGGGGGCCCGTGTGCCTCCCTTGTACTCCTGAAAGGTTGCAATTGTGACCTGGCCCTGGTATTTCACCACTATGGGGAGGCCCAAAGATGGCAGAAAAGGGGCCGGCTGCAGAACTTGTGAAAGGGCACCGCTGTGGGACCGTAATAAAGGGACCTGCAATGGGAGTAAAGGGCCGCAGGATCAGTAGGAAGACGGAAGGGCCCTGGCCAGGTGTCATGGGGCCCTTCATAATTACTTGCACCGGGGCCCTGAAGGTTCTAGTTACGCCTCTGGCTAGGAGGCTAGTACAGGTAGAGATATCTAAGTTCTATGCAGGGGAGGAGGGGGAAAGAGAAAGAGAGGAAAGGGGTAGGAGAAAAAGGGGGGGGGAGGGTGAAAGGGAGAGGGGGGCAAGGGTTAGGGCAAGGAGAAGGGGCTAGGGAGGGAAAAGGAGGAGGGAAACGGAGGGTTGTCAATAATGCAAAATATTTCGATTCAGACTCATAGGTCAAACAATCCAAGTGACAAGAATAGCACACTTATATTCAAAAAAAATCTGTGTAATTCACAAGTTTTCGAACTGTAAAAGGATCACAAAAAGAAGAAAAAAGAGTCTATAACGTATACATCATAACGGCACTCAGGCAGAAGAGTAGTGCGGGTATCCCAAGAACAAAACAGGTTTGACAAAAAAACAACAAAAAAGAGACATTGTGCACTTGAGATTACCCATCATGTGGCCGCATGTGTACAGCGATGAGAAAGCAAAAGGGTCTGGGTGCCTCCTTCAGCCAGGGGATAGAAAGATATCATCTGAGACTTGCAGGCAGGATGATCTTGGTCCCTTTACGGGTTGAAGCAGGCTGGTTAGAGGCACGGGTCAGGGTTGGGTGGTAGAGATAAGTTGTTGGCCTTGCTGGTGTACGGGGTAATGCTGTCTCAGACTCAAGATCAGGTTGAACCAGTTGGAGTTACACTAGTGCTTGTTGCAGCTTTTCTGGTGTGGTATAGGTATGTTGCTTTCCTTGGTGGGTGAATTGCAGAGCAAAAGGAAATTCCAAAGTATAGCAGATGTGGTGCCGTAGCAGGACTTGTAATTGTGGTTTCATAGCCCTTCTCTTGACAAAACTTGCTAGGTATGGCCCTGGAACTGGAGAGCGTCCCGGGTTGAGGCTGTGGCTAAGAGCTGCTCCTTTGTGCGGTAAACAAACAATAATATCTTGTGGCAGGCCGTCCGGCTAGCAATTAATCAGTATGGCAGGAAATGGTTCCTTGAACAGTGCAGTAGCAAAGGAGGTGAGGTCATCTACCGACTTTGGAATGCCTCTAATGCGCAAATTGGAATGCCAAGAGTGGTTTTCTACGTCTTTCAGAAGGGAGAGTAAAGATTTATTTTCTTCACGAAGGGTCTCTAGCTCCAGGGTATGTTCCTAGGTAGGGATGGGCTTCGTGTTCGAAGTACGTCGGCTGTTCGTTTGTTCGGTAAAAGCCGAACATTACCGGGCGTTCGCGGCAACTTTGCGCGCCCCATAGTGTTTTAAAATGGCGGCGGCTGCATGCTTTGGACAATCAGCGGGTGGCCTGCTGTGAAAGCTTTGATTGGCTAATCAGTGTTTTTCATCTCCAGTCCTCAAGGCACACCAACAGGTCATGTTTTCAGGATTTCCCTCAGATGAAACAGCTGTGGTGATTACTAAGGCAGTGAAACTGATCAACTCACCTGTGCAAACTCATGGAAATCCTGAAAACATGACCTGTTGGTGTGCCTTGAGGACTGGAGATGAAAAACACTGGGCTAATAGCAGGATGCCTTTAGCCAATCACTGCACAGCAGTCTCAATCCACGCCCCACACTATATAAAGCCGCTCATACAGCAGCTGTATGATAGTGTGTCAGCGTTGTTAGAGAGATAGCGTAGGTTCCTAAATGCAGGCAGTTTAGATAGCTAGATTTAAAAAAAAGTTAAAAACAGAAAAAAAAATCTAAAAAATAGATAGCTAACTAGATAGATAGTTCGAAATCTAGAATATATCTGTCAGTTAGAGCAGACAGGTTAGTGTAGGGAAAAAAAAAAAAAAAAAAATACATATATATATATATATATATATATATATATATATATATATCTTCACAGTCTAATATATATATGCGCACAGTGTACTATATATCAGTGTACACTGTACATAAGGTATATAGTACAATTGACGTGGTGTATTAAAATATATTCAGCCTGATATATATATATATATATATATATATATATACACACACAACGCGTATTGAGTGTGCACTATATATCTGTACATACGGTATATAGTACACTTGACGTGGTGTATTAAAATATATACCGTTTTTAGCCCCTTAACCCCCAGAGCCCTTTTTTACATTTGTTGTTTACAAGTTAAAATCATTTTTTTTTTTTTATAGAAAATTACTTAGAACCCCCAAGCATTATATATTTTTTGCAAACACCCTAGAGAATAAAATGGCAATCATTGCAATACTTTTTGTCACATGGTATTTGCGCAGCGGTCTTTCAAGCGCTTTTTTTGGGGGGAAAAAATAACTTTTTTGAGTTAAAAAATAGGACAACAGTAAAGTTAGCCCAATTTTTTGTATATTGTGAAAGAGGATGTTACGCCGAGTAAATAGATACCATACATGACACGGTTGAAAATTGCGCACACTTGCGGAATGGCGACAAACTCTGGTACTTAAAAATCTCCATAGGCGACGCTTTAAAAATTTTTAACGGTTACCAGGTTAGAGGTGCAGAGGAGGTCTTTTGCTAGAATTATTGCTCACACTCTGGCGATCGCGGCGATACCTCACATGTGTGGTTTGAACACCGTTTTCATATGCGGACGGGACTTACGCATTCGTTTTCTTTGCTGCGCGCGCTCACGGGGACGGTGGCGTTTTAAAAAAAAATATATTTTCATTTATTTTATTATATTTTTACTTTTAGCACTGTTCCTTTAAAAAAAATACAAATTCTGATCACTTTTATTGCTATCACAAGGAATGTAAACATCCCTTGTGGTAGTAATATATGGTGACAGGTACTCTTTATGGAGGGATGGGGGGTCCCATCCCTCCTTTACAC
>BLSH010461694.1:14387-45676 GCA_018402905.1 Glandirana rugosa
TGGGGGGGGGGGGGGGGGCGACCGCGCGCACTTTTTTTCACCGATTTTTTTATTTTTTTGTATATTGCCGGGAATTGGCAGTACATTACAGCCGCGATTTTAAATGCCAATCTTTCCTATGGAAATTTAATTTTGCTCTGGCTGTGTTCTACACCTCACAGAGATGCGCCCTTTTACACACAGACTAAGGGGACCCCCCAGGCACAATATTGAAAGGAATTTTTCATTTTTTTTTTCACTTTAAGCATTATTAAAATCACTGCTCCTGAAAAAACTATCGATTTAAAAACTTTTTTTTCATTGATACGTCCCCTATGGCAGGACCCGGGTCCTCATACACTTTTTAGGGCAATAACATTGCATATAAGCCTTTAAAATGAGCACTTTTGATTTTTCATGTTCAGGTCCCATAGACTTTAATGCTGTTCGGATGTTCACCCTGAACTTTTTGTCTGTTCGCATGTTCTGGTGCCAACCAAACCGGGGGGGGGGGGGGGTTTGGTGTTCAGCTCATCCCTATTCCTGGGCATGTTCCTGGACATTTAGTTCTAAGTCGTCCACCAGGGTTTCAAGATCAGCGGTCCGCTGACCTAGCTCATGGATCTGATCTGATGAGGTTTTTGCCATTTGCTTAAAAAAGTATTTTTGCCAGTGACCCTCAGGAGGAAACATGAGAGAAGTATTGGGATCTAAGGGTGCTTCATCACTGTCGTCCCACGCCAGTGGGGAGAAGGAAAACCTGTGGGATGAACTTCCGGCTTTCGCTACCATTTTAGTGGAGGCACGGGCCAGAGCCTCTTTGATCGGCTTCTGTTTTTGCTTAGATCTGTGACCCATAAGAACCATCTCAACCGGTCCGCGGGAGGCTCCCGAATGCTGACTGGATGCAGCTGTGTCAATCCGGCATCTCTGAGTTGATGAAAGCCGCGGTCGTGCTGCGAGGAGTGCGGAGCTCTAGCAGGACACGTCTGCCATGCCAGGCTTCACGCATCTGCCTCCTAAAATAATTTTTAACAGCAGGGCCCATTCCTGCACCCAAGAAGAGTAACTATGAGGAGTTATACAGTGTTCTGGCACCACCAACACCCAAGGCCCAGTTTTTCTGCCCATGTTTAACAGGGGGCATGTAATTACAATTTTTAAAATAATTTTTAACAGCAGGGCCCATTCCTACAGACTCTTCTGGCCTGCTTTAGCGGATCTTCCAACTCTGGGTACCTATTTAAGAAATACTGCGCCACCAAATTGAGGACATGTGCCAAGCATGGCACATGTGCCAAATTTCCCTGTCTAAGGGTGAACAGGAGGTTTGTGCCATTGTCGCACACCACCATGCCTGGCTACAGCTGGCGTGGCATACACCACCTCTGGGCCTGCCCCTGCAGATCTGCAAGAATCTCTGCTCCGTTGTGGCTCCTGTCCCCTACACAGACCAGCTGAAGCACTGCATGGCACCTTTTAGCCTGACTCATTGAATAGCCCATTGAACACTTATGTGCTACTGGTGGTTCATAGGACAGTTTAGCAGAGGAGGGCATGAAGGAGGAGGAGGGGGTGGAGCTGACAAAACTCACAGCATCACCACTAGCTGTATGGAGACGTGGCAGCACAACAAGCTGCAGCACTGATCCCTGTCCTGCATCCTTTTGAGTTGCAAGCAGAGTTACCCAGTGCGCTGTAAACGAAATATATTGTCCCTGACCATGCTTGCTGAACTACGTGTCAGCAGTAACGTGGACCTTGCGGCTGACTGCCTTGCTTAACGATGCCACAACATTGGTTTCCACGTGATGGTACAGAGCTGAAATGGCCTTATGTGCAAAGAAATAGAGACTAGGAACCTGCCATTGTGGTACGGCACATTCTGCAAATTCACAGAAGGCGGCAGAATTCACCAGACGAAAAAGGCAGGAGTTGTAAAGCCAGCAGCTTTGACAAGCTTGAACTTTGATGCTGGGCATGTGGGTGGCAGTGACTGTATTTTTTTTAAACTAAAATTTAATACATTTATGTATAGATACACTTATACCCGCACTAATGGGTGTAGTGCATCAACAAACTTTATAAATTGGTGCCCATGTGACAAATTGTGACAATAATAATAATTGTTGATTTGCAAGGTGAATATCACTTTCGTTATGGGAGTCCATAGCAGCTGGTGAGTGAGCAGGCACCCAGAAGGGGAGCACAGACTGCATCGATTTGTTTACAGCATTTGGCACAACAACACTTGATATTATCACCGTTTGATGGACGTTTTTCTGTTTTATTTAAATTTTGAATCCTGTTTTGTACATTTGAATTCATGTATATTTATGCATTAATGTGGATTTATTGATTCGTATTCACAGGGAGAGCGCCCTTTGTTATATGCACATGTATTTTTTTTTTTTTGCTGCAGCAGAAGGGGCAGAGAAATTTGCCTGCTCTAGTCTACAGCTGGTGGTGTGGTGGTGTGCTACTGGCGACGTGCTGCAAGGACCTGGGACACCCTTTGCTATACCATCATCCCTGTCAGTGGAGGCTGCTGAGAGGTCATGAGATATAGTGGGGGTAGACCGGAAAGGTGAGGAGTAGAGATGAGCGAACTTCTAGAAGTCCGGGTTCTGCTGGTTCGGCCGAACTTCGGGACAAAGTCCGGGTTCGGATCCGGACAGAACCCGAACTTTGTCCCGGACCCCGAACCCCATTGAAATCAATGGGGACACAGACTTTTAGGCACAAAAATGGCTGTAAAATAGTCCTGGAAGGTCCTAGAGGTCTGCAAAAGGAAGGAAATGGGGGTAATGGTGGGACAAGTGACCTACAAAGAAATGGGGACAGGGAAATAACTTTAAATATTTTTTAAAAAATAAAAACATAAAAAATGCAAAAATGGAGATCATCTTCAAAATGGGTCTGAAAAGTATTAATTAACGGTAGAGGCCATAGAACTGTTCTAAAATCATCTTCAAACTGTGTCAAAAAAGTATACATAAGCCGGGAGAACCCATATCACTGTTCTGCAAAATGTGTGTATCACTTTAAATGAAACCGGGAATCAGTGCACATCTCTTCTGCACAATTATTTCAAGTCTGTGTGTCACTTTAAATGAAACCGGAAATAAGTGATATGATATCACTGTTCTTCAAACAGCTGCAAACTGTGTGTAAAGATCGGAACCATATGCCTGTTCTTCTCTATGCTGTAGTTTCACACACAGATTCCATATGTTTGAAGAACAGGTGTATGGTTCCTCCCCGGTTTTAGGTAAAGTGTTCTAAACTATTTCCAGATGTGTGCAGGACAGATGTTCTGTGTGAAGAACAGATGTTCTGGTGCAGAACAGATGTTCTATGTGAAGAACAGATGTTGACTTATTAGCGGCTATAATAAAAGTGACACAGACTAAACAGGTGTGTGAAGAACAGATGTTCTGTGTGAAGAACAGATGTGCACTTATTCCCGGTTTCATTTAAAGTGACACACAGACTTTAAATAAGTTTGCAGAACAGATGTGCACTTATTCCCGGTTTCATTTAAAGTGACACACACATTTTGCAGAACAGTGATATGGGTTCTCCCGGCTTATTTATACTTTTTTGACACAGTTTGAAGATGATTTTAGAACAGTTCTATGACCTCTAATGTTAATTAATACTTTTCAGACCCAGTTTGAAGATGATCCCCATTCACCTCCATTTTTGCTTGTTTATGTTTTTATTTTTTTAAAAATATTTAAAGTTATTTCCCTGTCCCCATTTCTTTGTAGGGCACTTGTCCCACCCTTACCCCCATTTTCCTTCCTTTTGCAGACCTCTAGGACCTTCCTGGACTTTTTTACAGCATTTTTAAGAATTTTCATTAAAATTAGCAGAACCCCGGGTCCCGGACACCCCAAAGTTCGGTACGGACCCAAACTTTACAGTTCGGGTTCGCTCAACTCTAGTGAGGAGTAAGGAGGAACAGAATTGCATCCCTTTTGTGTGGCTTTCAAGTGCTCTTGCCAACTGGCTGAGTGGTGGGAAGTTAAATACCTTGTCAAGCATGTGGTACCCAAATTGCTGGTGTTTTTGCCATACTTGATCTGCTTGAAGCAAAGATGGCAAATTGCAACAGTGTGATCGGCTGCACATGTACTAAAAAAGGCCCAGACAGCTGAGCTGTGGAAAATGGGCCCGGAGATAACAGCTCCTCAACCTGGTGGAATAGGGTGGCTGCTCTATACTCTTCCATGATGGCTTGTTGAAGTTGTGCCTTACCCTCACTTTCATCCTCTGCACCCAAGTCACGTCTGTGACCGCATCATTATCATCCCCTCCATCCTTATCATCACTTGAGCCAACTTGGCAATATGATGCGGCTGGGGGAACATGATTACCAGTTTCTATACCAGTGTTCTCCCTCATGTTCCTACCTTCTTCAACCTCAGAACCAAAATCTGAATCAAGTAATGACTGTGCATCATCAAGGAGCAAGTAGCTGACACTGTGTTCAAATAACTCAGCTGACTCCTCCATGCCTGATGCTAGGGCTATGGCAGGAGTAGCTGAGGACAAGGAGGCAGAATAAGCCACTCTGGTAGCTGTATTTTTTGCATTTATTAAAAGTCAGCAGCTACAAAAAGTACCTGCTGGCTTTTAATAAACACACACTCACCTGTTCCATGATCCAGTGATGTGGCTGCCCAAACCCTCGTCTCTCTCTCTCACCTCTCCCTGGTGCCGGCATTGCAAGTGTGGGCACCCGGCTGTGACAGCTTGTGGCTTCACAGTCAGGTGCGCACTGCGCATGCGCGAGTCACACCTCACTTCCTTAATGGTTGGGGGGCACACGTGACATGTCCAAGAATGTTGCAGGAAGGGAGAGGGAGAGGAGAACTTCCCCTTGGGTTGCCTAGGTGGTCTGAGCGGAAGTGGGAGTGGGTACCTGTCAAAACTAGGTAACCGCTCCTCCCCCCAAAAAAATGACATGCCAAATATGGCATAGTAGGGGGAAGGAGTGCTTAAAGTGAAACTTCCCCTTTTGGGTGGAGCTCCGTTTTAAGGTAGTGGCATATAAGCTATGGTCTAAGAATCAATTTTGGGGGCAAGTACCCTTTTCACGTGGTACTTGTTGCCGCTTTCTCATTTATATACAGGGTCATGATGAATTAGACCTTGTGCCGCCCACCCTGCCATAGGCTGCTGAGATATACAGTACATCATACATTCTAGGAAGCATCAGGATAGTCTCACTTAACAATCAGCGACATCATGTACAGTTGTATGCAAAAGTTTAGGAACACCTGACCATTTCCTTGATTGTCATTTATAAATATTTGGGTGTTTGGATCAGCAATTTCATTTTGATCTATCAAATAACTGAAGGACACAGTAATATTTCAGTAGTGAAATGAGGTTTATTGGATTAACAGAAAATTTGCAATGTGCATCAAAACAAAATTAGACAGGTGCATAAATTTGGGCACCCTTGTCTTTTTGTTGATTTGAATACCTGTAACTACTTAGCACTGATTAATTGGAACACACAATTGGTTTGGGGAGCTCATAAAGCCTTGAACTTCATAGACAGGTGCATCCAATCATGAGAAAAGGTATTTAAGGTGACCAATTGCAAGTTGTTGTTCTCTTTAACCGTCCTCTGAAGAGTGGCAACATGGGGGCCTCAAAGCAACTCTCAAATGACCTGAAAACAAAAATTGTTCTACATTATGGTTTAGGGGAAGGCTACAAAAAGTTATGGCAGAGATATAAGATGTCAGTGTCCCCTGTGAGGAACATAGTGAGGAAATGGAAGACCACAGGCACAGTTCTTGTTAAGGCAGCCACATAAAATATTGGAGAGGCAGAGGTGAAGGATGGGGAGAACGGTCAAAAACAGCCCACAGGCCACCTCCAATGACCTCCAACATCACCTTGCTGCAGATGGGGTCACTGTGCATCGTTCAGCAATTCAGCGCACTTTGCACAGGGAGAAGCTGTATGGGGGATGGGAAAGAAGCCTTTTCTGCACACAGCCACAAACGGAGTCGCTTGAGGGATGCAAACGCCCATTTGGACAAAGATTTAGTTATTTGGTCATAACAAGGGGCGTTATGCATGGCGGCAAAAGAACACAACGTTCCAAGAAAAACACTTGCAACCCACAGTAAAATTTGGTGGAGGTTCCATCATGCTGTGGGGCTGTGTGGCCGGTGCCGGTACTGGGAATCTGGTTAAAGTTGAGGGTCACATGGATTCCACTCAATATCAGCCGATTCCTGAGAATAATGTTGAAGAATCACAAAGTGGAAGTTACACCGGGGCTGGAAATTTCAACAAGACAACGACCCAAAACACTGCTCAAAATCTACTCTGGCGTTTATGCAGAGGAAGAAGTCCAATGTTCTGGAATGACATCCCAGTCCCCAGACCTGAATATCATTGAACATCTGTGGGGTGATTGGAAGCGGGCTGTCCGTGCTCAGCAACCATCAAACCGAACTGAACTGGAGATGTTTTGTAAGGAGGAATGGTCCAAAATCCATTCATCCAGAATCCAGACCCTCATTCCAGGCTATAGGAAGCGTCTAGAGGCTGTTATTTCTGCTAAAGGAGGCTCTACTAAATATTGATGTGATTTTCCTGTAGGGGTGCCCAAATTTATGCACCTGTCTAATTTCGTTTTGATGCATATTGCACATTTCTGTTGTTCCAATAAACCTCATTTCACTACTGAAATATTACTGTGTCCTTCAGTTATTTGATGGATTAAAATGAAATTGCCGATCCAAACACACAAATATTTATAAATGACAATCATGGAAATTGTCAGGGGTTCCTAAACTTTTGCATACAACTGTAACTGTGCATCGATACTTCAGCAGAGTGGTTGGGGTGGTGAATGATCAGGAAGTGACAGCCGGTTCTCATATCCAAGATGGTGGGGTGGGAAAAGAAGAAAACTGCAAAGACTTTGGGTGTGTGGAAGAGGGGATGGTAGAGCATTAAGAACACAGCTACTTAAATGTTCTTGTTAATTGTTTTTCTTACCCACTTTTATTAAAACAAAGCTCAAGACATCACATGGGTTTCCCTCGCAGGGATTTTCAGCATTTCTCTGCCAAAAAACAACTGTTTCTCCTGGCTTACATTTGCACCACTTTTGCTGTGGCCTCAGTCCTCATACCCTTGCCTGTCTCCTCCAGACTGTCTTCTCACACAAACTCACTGCCTACACCTAGCAGCTCCATGCTGTACTGACTCCCAGCTGTCTTCTAGGTGGAGCACCCCTGACTCCTGGACTGAGACCTCCTCTGTCCTCTGGGGCGAAACCCTGAACCATACTCATGTTTCTAATAAAAGCCCTGCACAATCAGTGACTAGAGTTGAGCTGTCGTACCAAACTTTGTGGTGTTCGGAACCCAAACCCGAACTATTGAAAAAAAGTTTGGGTTCTGGGTTCTGGTATTTTTTTCCCACTTGTTGAATAGCTGCGGGGCAGTCAGTCAACAAGCGTTTCACTGTTTTGCCCTTAGAAGCCATCACAACCATGCCTACTAATGGCATGGCTGTGATTGGCCAGTGCATCATGTGACCCAGCCTCTGTATGAGCTGGAGTCACATAGTGCTGCATGTCACATGCTCTTGGTTAGTGTAGGGAGAGGATGCTGCTGGTGCTGTAAGGGACACATTATTGTTATTTTCCCTATCCCCATTTCTTTGTAGGGCACTTGCCCCACTCTTACCCCCACTTCTCTTCCTTTTACAGCCCTCTAGCACTTTCCAGCACTTTTTTACAGCCATTTTTGTGCCCAAAAGTTCGGGTCCTCATAGATTTCAATGGGGTCCAGGGTCAAGTTCAGACCGAACCCGAACTTTTCCACGAAAACCCGAACATCTAGGTGTCCGCTCAACTCTATCAGTGACCTGATTCTCCACAAAACCTGGACCTAAGGCTAGAAACTTCATCCCTCACAAATCTATGTGAAGCCTCTGGGCTTCAGGATCGAACCTTGCTTTACCCATCTCTGAGCAAGATAGAAATCCAGTGTGGAAGGGCTTGAATGTAGGAGGAAAGGCAGAGGGCATCAGATATGGATTCTGTAGCCCAGCAGGAAGGCTGACAACACTACTTGGGATTCAATGCAGCAGAGGCAACATTGTCAGCTAGCAACAGGAAGTTGGACGCCTTTGTACATTATTGCAGAGATGTACTGAATTTTATTTGTTTGCTTATTTTGCCCAGATATGCATTTACTACAAGTTTTAAAGTATTATCAGTACAGCAGGTAGCAATGGGTATTAAATATATTATTTTTATTATTTAGACTAGAACTGAAACCTGGTCAACTTTTCTGCTGCTCAGAGACGGGGATTATGTTCAAAGTGAAATCTGAAGTGACCGTCACATATAAGCTTGGATTTGAGAGTGACTACGAGGATCAAGTTCAGGAGAATGGATATGACATGGTGGGCCCCATCTTTAACATAATTGTTGAGCCCGGTGTAGTGTCAGCAGTGCACCTACCACATTCCTTGTGTTTAGAAGGTGGGTCAAAGAATTGTTATAATTTGATTTACGAAGGTATTTAAAACTGTATCTGAAGCCAAAACTTTTTTTACATTTTTTTTATAGAGTTGGGAAGAATTAACCATTGTCACATTTTTATTGCCGTCTGTGTCTCTGCTGGGAAGATTCACCCTATTTGTCCTCTGCACGGGAATAATTGGGAAATCCAAAATTTTACAGCTGGCACTGAAACAAGTGGCTGGGGAAAAGCTTCCATGGTGACAGCTGTTCTATAAAAACCAAAGAAAATTCCCCTCATTTTCCTCTCCCTTGTATTTTTGGAAGAGGAAATCTCTCCAACATGCACAGACTGAGAAAAAAAATATAAAGTTTTAAACATTTCCTACATTATCATTCCAAAAGTAAAGCTTTTGGTTAATTGCCATGAATGAACAGCTGCACCCTTCTGTGTTCTAAACATTGGGCAGTCTATTTTTTTCTCCTATTTATAACAAAAAAAAGTGCAAATATATCAAGATTGGCACAGAAATAACGCACAGTAATGATAATAATATTTTTAATATATATTTTAGGTCTGAAACGAGGCATTGTTCTAATTAGATTCGGCAATTTTAAGGATGGAAAAATGAAAATAATAAAACCAGTAAAAATTGGACCGTCCCATATTGTCCTGGAGAATCCCTCCTTTTCCGGTCTACGTCCTCTACTTTCGAAATTATGGAGACGACCCATTCCATTCAAGGGGAAGGCTCTGTTATACAGCAAGGTGGTTTGTCCCCAAAATGAAGAATACTTGGAGTATAAATTTCATATTTATGTGATACCCAGAAACCAGCCAGAGATAACGGTGAGCTAAAGATCAAAAAACAAATCATTACTTTTATTTTTGTTTTGGATAAGATTTTGAAGGGTTAGAATCACATTTCAGTGAGACCTCTGGGAATTCTATCTATTAGACCTGATGACCAGGGTTGCCAACTGCCAGTAAATTTACTGACAGTTTGTAAAAATCTGTGATTTTTACAACTGTCTATAAATATCAGGGTCCGATAATTTGCCATGCTGTGCTGAATCTTTAAGTGTAAATCAGGCAAATTACTTGATATGGGTATTGTCAGTGTTTCCATGTTGTGTTTAAATATCAATTGCCTTCGTTTTTAATAGGAGTTCTGTTATTTTCAGGTTGGCAGTAAAAAATGTGCTCCGTCAATAAATTTCCCATGCTCTGCCAGTAAAAAACGCTGCGGGAGGTTGGCAACACTGCTGATGACCATTATCTCCAGTGCAGAAAGTGACAGAAAATCCAAAATTTGTAGTTCTCCCAAGATCAAGGGAGATCTTTTGATGGAAAAAATAAGTTCTGCCTGCAACTCTCTAAGGCTGGTCTTACACTGTAAACAGCATGGATGGGGGAACCTCCCCTGCCGACTATTGTTTTCTGACTGTTGGCAACTGTGGCAGAATACCAAAAAAGTGGCTGCATATGGTTGGAACAGTAAGATTAGTGTTCTGATGGAGGAATGTATATTAGGGGGGTGATTTGACCAAAACTGCTTATATAAACACTTTCTCAGTGGATTTAACACATATTTGCCTATTACATCATCCCAGTACTCAGAGGCACTCTACAGAAAAACAAAGTGGGTGTGCAGCAATGGTGGCCCGTCCATTAGGGGCACTGCCCCCCTAATCCACATGCAGGGCGCCAGATGCATTGATTCCAATGTTTGTTTATTTGTTTTCTTTTAAACAAAATAAATGTAGCGCTCTGAAGGCTGGACCCCAGCAGCTGACATTCCTAAGTGGTCTTCCATCTAGGTACTAACCAGGCCTGACCCTGCTTAACTTCTGAGATTAGATGAGATCGGGCACGTTCGGGGTGATGTGGCCATAACAAGGACATGAAGACCTTGTATAGTGGCAGAACAATAGCCCAAATGTTTAAAAGTAAAAAACAGAAAATAACATTGGTTAAAAAATAGTTAAAAAATGAAGCCTTGATTAAAAATAGTCATAATGTGACCAACTTTACCACTGCTGACTGACTTTTGACAAAGCGCATGAGCGCAGAACATGTAAGTCACGGCATCTGGTTCACCATACGCTTCACAGCTGACTGCAGGCATCCCCTTCTCCTCTCTCCAGCTGGGAGCTGATGTCATCCAGACGAGTCTTTTCCTTCAACTCCGCTCTTGTGCTCCGTGATCGTGGGTCCGGATTCACCTCCTTCCACATGACCTGGCTCACAATGAGCAGCCTTTCCTTCCCTCAGGGCTCTTCCGGAGGTCCAGCAGCGCTACCATCAGTGGCTTAATCCTGTCCACACAGGCAGCCCATCGCTGCTCAGTCTCTCCATCAGCCAGCCACAAGCTGCCCTGCCATCAGCGGCTCCATCCTGTCCACACAGGCAGCTTATCTCTACTCACCTTCCACACCAGCCAGTAGCAGCAGGTTGGGATCCCTTATACAAAAAGTATACAAAAAGTAAGGCACTGCCTCCATCTATAACTGGTCAATATAGTAAGGACTGTTGGAGGGCATCAAATGACAACAAATAGCCAAGGAAAAATCCAAGGAAAAAACCAAGCTCTACTTACCAACCAGCTTGAAACCAGCCAAATTGACCTGTCTAACAGTATGCGTTAAAAGCAAGGGACTGGTTACACGCATTTGCAAATACATGCGTAAACTAGAGGGCCCTGGCAAGGCTCCCTGTGACCTCTAGTCCCTATCTCTGACTAATGAGAGACGACTCCACAGTGGGAGCACTGATGCATTCTGATGAGATAGATGAAGGCAGGTGGCCTGGAGGTAGCCCATCCCTCCGTAAAGTTACAGGGACACACTGGACACCTAGCACAATGGCTGCAAAGGTGTCAGTGCGTTTACCTAACCAAAATCAAGTATACAAAAAGTAAGCCACTGCCTCCATCTATAACTGGTCTATATAGTAAGGAGCGTTGGAGGGCATCAAATGACAACAAACAGCCAAGGAAAAATCCAAGGAAAAAACAAGCTCTACTTACCAACCAGCTTGAAACCAGCCAAATTGACCTGTCTAACAGTATGCGTTAAAAACAGGGGGATTGGTTAAACGCATATGCAAATGCATGCGTAAGCTGGAGGGCCCCAACAAGGCTCCCTGTGACCGCTAGTCGCTATCTGACTATCTCTGGGATCCCTTGCATGGTGCATATCCATCACAGCATGAGAACTGGCACCTTCCATGCTCCACCAGCGGGCCTTCCGGCTTGATGTTTAACCCCTTGCATCCCACAGTCAGCAGCGGTAAAGTTGGTCTCCTTATGACTATTTTTAATCAAGGATTTGTTTTTTAACTATTTTTAACCAATGTTGTTTTATGTTTTTAACTCTGGTTTTTCCCTAAATAAACATTTGGGCTATTTTTCTGCCACTATACAAGGTCTTCATGATCTTTGCAGTATGGCAACATCATCCTGAACGTGTCTGATCTCATTTGATCTTGGAAGCTAAGCAGGGTCAGGCCTGGTTAGTACCTAGATGGGTGACCGCTTGGGAATGCCAGGTGCTGGGGTCCAGCCTTCAGAGCGCTACATTTATTTTGTTTGTTTGCTTTTCACCTTGTTCCAGTAATTGGTAGCTGCTCTGGGCCAGATCCCCCTACTAATGGATTGCATCATTTCACAGCAGTTCCACATTTCTCATGTAGCGCTACATGAGCCCTGAGCGCCCTGAGCCCACCCAGTTGTGTGACAATAGCGAATTAATATTCACTATTGTCCTCCTGATTCTCCTCCCGGCCAATCAGGAAGCGGGTGAGACCTGATTTGCCGAGAGGAGAAGCGATCATGTTGGCAACCGTGCCGAGGGAAGGAGGAAGGAAGCCCCTCTTGAAGACCGAGACGCAGGAAGGAGCCGAAGCTGCCCATGGGGGTGTCAGGGGAATGACTTGTTTGCCATCCCCCCAAAACATACAGCACCAGCCGCCATTGGTGTATGGTCAGCTACATGGGTTTGCTTTGGAAAATTTACATTTTTGGTTGTTCAGGGTATTGACTATGTTATTGCTGACAGATTTCTTACTAATGTCACATGTGCACTGCCTATTTTTCTGCTCATTATATTTCTGCATGTTCTGCTATTTATACAATAAACTGTGTTTCCTTCTCACCCTTCACCTACTCTTCCTCCTCTTCTATTCTTCTCTTCCATTTATTCATCCTTTTACTTTTCCCTCTTTCCCTTTTTTATTTTTTTCCCTTACCCTTCCTTCTGTTCCTCCCCTCCTCTTTCTCCTCTTCCTTCTCATCTTCCTACTCTTCCTCTTCTTCCTGCTTGTCCTCTTCTTCCTGCTTGTCCTCTTCTTCTCCATCCGCCTCCTATGTTGTCTCTTTCTCTTCCTCCATCTATTCCTAGTCCTCTTCCACTTCTTCTCTTCTTGATTCTTTTCATGCTTCTTTTCCTATTCCTTTTCTACCTCTCTTCCTAATCCTTCTATACCCCTTCCTTCTCTTCCCCAGAAACTTCAAAAGCAGAAACAAAGCAAAGGTTTCCAGGACATGGAAAAACCTCACGATATGACAAGAAGATTATATACTAAAACAGATTATGCTGTCAGAGCTCACCCTGATGGAAAGATATCCCGTGAGGTAAAACTATTCTTCCTTTGCATACTTGAATATACAGTATCTCACAAAAGTAAGTACACCCCTCACATTTTTGTAAATATTTTATTCTATCTTTTCATGTGACAACACTGAAGAGCTGACACTTTGCTACAATGTAAAGTAGTGAGTGTACAGCTTGTATAACAGTGTACATTTGCTGTTCCCTCAAAATAACTCAACACACAGCCATTAATGTCTAACAAAAGTGAGAACACCCCTAAGTCAAAATGTCCAAATTGGGCCCAATTAGCCATTTTCCCTCCCCGGTGTCATGTGACTCGTTAGTGTTACAAGGTCTCAGGTGTGAATGGGGAGTAGGTGTGTTAAATTTGGTGTTATGGCTCTCACTCTCTCATACTGGTCACTGGAGCTTCACCATGGCACCTCATCGCAAAGAACTCTCTGAGGATGTGAAAAAAAGAATTGTTGCTCTACATAAAGATGGCCTAGGCTATAAGAAGATTGCCAAGACATTGAAACTGAGCTGCAGCACGGTGGTCAAGACCATACTGTGGTTTAACAGGACAGTTCCACTCAGAACAGCGCCTCGCCATGGTCAACCAAAAAGGTTAAATGCACGTGCTTAGCATCATATCCTGAGGTTGTCTTTGGGAAATAGACGTATGAGTGCTGCCAGCATTGCTGTAGAGGTTGAAGGGGTGGGGGGTCAGCCTGTCAGTGCTCAAACCATACGCTGCACACTGCATCAAATTGGTCTGCATGGCTGTCATCCCAGAAGGAAGCCTCTTCTAAAGATGATGCTGAAGACAAGCTGACTAAGGACGGGGATTACTGGAACCATGTCCTGTGGTCTGAGACCAAGCTAAACTTATTTGGTTCAGTTGATGTCAAGCGTGTGTGGCGGCAACCAGGTGAGGAGTACAAAGACAAATGTGTGTTGCTTACAGTCAAGCCTGGTGGTGGGAGTGTCATGGTCTGGGGCTGCATGAGTGCTGCCAGCACTGGGGAGCTACAGTTCATTGAGGGAACCATGAATGCCAACATGTACTGTGACATACTGAAGCAGAGCATGATCCCCTTCCTTCGGAGACTGGGCCACAGGGCAGTATTCCAACATAACGACCCCAAACACACCTCCAAGACAACCACTGCCTTGCTAAAGAAGCTGAGAGTAAAGGTGATGGACTAGCCAAGCACGTCTTCAGACCTAAACCCTACCGAGCATCTATGGGGAATCCTCAAATGGAAGGTGGAGGAACACAAGGTCTTTAATATCCA
The DNA here is from genome assembly GCA_018402905.1 of Glandirana rugosa. NCBI lineage: Eukaryota > Metazoa > Chordata > Amphibia > Anura > Ranidae > Glandirana > Glandirana rugosa. Next base: position 28,770 of record BLSH010461694.1, read on the forward strand.
CCAGCTCCGTGATGTCACCATGGAGGAGTGGAAGAGGACTCCAGTGGCAACCTGTGAAGCTTGGTGAACTCCATACCCTTAAGGCAGTGCAGGAAAATAATGGCGGCCACACAAAATATTGACACTTTGGGCCCAATTTGGATATTTAACTTAGGGGTGTACTCACTTTTGTTGCCATTGGTTTAGACATTAATGGCTGTGTGTTGAGTTATTTTGAGAGGACAGCAAATTTACACTGTTATACAAGCTGTACACTCACTACTGTACATTGTAGCAAAGTGTCATTTCTTCAGTGCTGTCACATGAAAAGATAGAATAAAATATTTACACAAATGTGAGGGGTGTACTTACTTTTGTGAGATACTGTATATATATATATTTTTACTGTAAATAACAGGTTTATACAAGATGAGATTATTCTATTTTTAATATCTATATGGCCAAATGGGAGATTTTATAAGTAATTATGACAGAATGTCCAGCACCCAGCTTGGGTGCTTCCGTCAAGATATAGCTTCCTCCAATCTGGAACCAGGAACCAGGTATTACAGCTGAATATTGCACCCAAGATACTAGACGACACTAGCTTAGGTGCAAACTGGAATTCAAGCTGACTTTATTGTAAATTTACACAGAATATATACCATGCAAGATCAGATAAGAATTTGATCACATTATCCTAACCAATGCAAACTGTAAACAGCACATCTAAGGAGCAGCCAACATAAACAATATGCTAATCCACATCTAGCAACTAATAGCTGATAGTGATCTAATTAACATGAACTAATTAACAATTAGTCACCTAAACAAACTTAGGTGCCCAGACCCTCCAGCACCCACATAAGCATCCTACAATGGTTACATAACAAGGTAAAGTGGTCACAATATTAATCACATCTCCAAGAGATGAGCAGACAGACCAAAACAATATGTGATTCAATTAACAATGGTAATTCACACCTAAGGGGCACACAATGGGGCAAAGACACATAACACCTTAAACAGTCTGAAGCAGTCATTGCTGGTTTGGGCTCAAATCTGCCCAGGGCATGATGAGGAAGTGATGGCACAGGAGGGCGGGGTCTCCGAATGATGTCACCAGATGGCCACGCCCCATGGCTATATAAGAATTGGCAGACAGTGGGAGCTGACACAACAGCAGGAGCTAGCATCAGAAGAAGACATCAGCGGAGGGAGAAGAACCGGCAATAGAACCAGAGGAAGAAGACCTCACCAGGGGGTGAAGACATCACTGGAGAACGAAGACATGTAGAAACAATGACGGGGACATTCTTCAATTTTAATAAAGGACTTTGTCAAAAACCTGTTTTTATTATTTTTGACACTTTTTTGGGTGAATGAGCAAGGGTACAATGTTAAAGGTGCTTCCAGATTCCAATAAGCCCCCTGCCCACAGACCCCCACAACCACCGCCCAGGTTGTCGGGAAGAGAACCTTGTCCCCAACATGGGTTGCGCCCCCCACACTAAAGCACCCACCCATGTTGCAGGCATGTGGCCTGGTATGGTCTGGGGGGGGGGGGGCGGGCTACCTGCTGGGATGTGAGCTTGCATAAGCTTATGGTATGGAATGGATTGGGTGGGCCCCATGTCATTTTGGCGTGGGGTTCCCCCCTCAAGATTCTTACCAGACTCAAAGGAGATGGTATGGTGGGATCAAAGTCAGATTCAGTTTGTTGAAGTCGCACATACAGAATACTTGCGACGTCCATGTTGGAGCAGTGTGAACCCGGCCTGAAACAGAAATCTAAAAAGAAACATTGTTTTTTTTTATCTATCTTTCTGTTTATTCATTTACAGATCAAAGGGATGAACTTTGGTCTGCAGATGAAGTCAGTTTAAAGCAACCTGTCAAGTAAAAAAAAAAGCTGACAGCTGAATTTTAAACAAGAAACTTTTTGTAGGTATCGGTAATTGGTATCGGCGAGTACTAAAAAAAGTTATCGTTAAAAAAATGGTATCGGTGGAACACTAGTAAGCCACAGTGTTCATTGGATGTAATCTCTATTGGAGCAACGCCTTCCCAATAGGTAACAATGTGAATTTTCTTAGGCAGCTGACATGACCTTTGAAGATTTAGTCCATTATTGAATGCACACAGCACAGCCAGTAAGAGTCAGAGTGAAAGCAGCAGCAAAAATCCTATTAGATGGCATCAAATTAGTACAGGTCATCATGTAGCTATGGGAACCAAAACTGGGGAGAATATGAGGAATAAAGATTCAATATATTGGGCTCCATTCACAAAAGGAACTTACATGCGATATTTAGATGTCAGGACACATTTTGCCTAAATATCACATGCAGTCCTGAAACTGTCAATTTGCAAAATGCTGAAAACGATTGGTAAATACCGCATGAAAAAGCCTTAAACTCCATTCACAGAAGGAAATAAATAATTAAATGCATGTAGAAATTAGGTAGTGGTCCAGGCATGCAGTATTTGTATAATGTGTACTGATTGTTAAAGAGTGGACAGCCGCTGCGTTCTTAAAGGGGTGCAAAGTCTAATTTTTTAAATAACAAACATGTTATACTTACCATCTCTGTGCAAGGGTTTTGCACAGAGTGGCCCCGATCCTCCTCTACTGGGGTCCCTCAGCGGCGCTCCTAGCTCCTCCTCTTCTCAAGTGCCCCGTTGGAGAGACGCAAACAGCAGGACTTGGCCCCGCCCCCATCATTGGATTTGATTGACACCAGTGGGAGCCAATGGCTGTGCTGCTATCAATCTATCCAATCAGGACCTGAGACACCGGCTGGAGTTGGTGTGCTCTTCCCTGCCGCTGGAAAGACCGGGTTCAGGTAAGTAAAAGTGGGGCTCTGGGGTGCTGCTGCATCACAGGAGATTTTTCACCTTAATGCATAGGGAATGCATTAAGGTGAAAAACCTCAAGGGTTTACAACCCCTTTAACAACCAATGAATCATCAGCTGTCAGCGGCTGCCGCTGACAGCTGAATGTAAAAAAAAGATTTTCCGGCAATGAACAAATAAGAAAAAAAATGGCAAGGGGTCCTCCTCCCAATCCACACCAGGCCCTTTTGGGTCTGGCACAGATTATAAGGGGAACCACTACACCAAAATTTTTTTAAAAAATGGTGTTGGGGTCCCCCCCAAAATTCATACCGGACCCTTATCCGAGCATGCATCCTGGCAGGTCAGGAAAGGAAGAGGACAAGCGAGTGCCCCCCCCCCCCCTTTTGAACAACACCAGGCCACATGCCCTCACCATAGGGGTACTTTGGGACGGGGGGGCTATGTTCCTATGTTGATGGTATGGTATGGTTAAGGAGGGGAGGTGCTCGCTCGTCCCCTCCCTTTCTTGACCTGCTGGGCTGCATGCTCAGATAAGGGCCTGGTATGGATTTTGATGGGGGGGGACCCATGACATTTTTTGTTTCTTTACTGGTAAGTAGTCTATTACAAAGTAACTAAATGACTGGTGTCATTTTTACAAACGTAAACCAAAAAGAGTATAGGAAAGCATATAATTCACCTAACCTAACTCCGCTAAATTACATATTCTATCTTTCATACATTTAGAGGTGGGTAATAAAGATAGAGGTGCTGCAGGAATAAAGCCGAGATAGAAACGTGTCATTATAGGAACACCTGAACATTCAGTTTGGTGTTGAGGCCAAATGGGGCCAAAGTTCCCAACTTGTAGGTCCACATCTTTTCTTTCTGCAGGAGGACAGCATCAAAATCATTCCTTCTTTGTGGTAAAATGAACACATTGATTCCTTTCATTTTTTGTATAATCTGTTTTTATTGAGAATAGACAAGATGCGATAATATAACATTTCTCAATGTACATATTTTTGACAATATGATAGAAGAATTGTGAGACAACATATTCAACATGAATGAGACAAAGTCGTTAGAAGTTTCACAGTTTCCAGTGAGGTAAACCTACACGACACCCTTGTGGGCATGGGCGTCCGCAGGTAGGGGCAAGGGGGAGCGCTTGCCCCCCTGGAATCTGGAGTTCCCCACTAGGTCCTTATACTCTTGAGCCATGTATGCGTTTTCTGACAGTCTCTTGGGCTATGTATGCAGTTTCTGATTATCTCTTGTGCGATGTCCGCAGTCTCTGACTGTCTCCTGTAGTATGTCCGCAGTCTCTGACCGTCTCCTGTACCATGTCTGCAGTCTCTGACCGTCTCCTGTACCATGTCTGCAGTCTCTGACCGTCTCCTGTACCATGTCCGCAGTCTCTGACCGTCTCCTGTACCATGTCTGCAGTCTCTGACCATCTCTTGTATCATGTCTACAGTGTCTGACCATCTCTTGTACCATGTCTGCAGTCTCTGACCGTCTCTTGTATCATGTCTGTAGTCTCTGACCATGTCCTGTACTATGTCTGCAGTCTCTGACCGTATTCTGTACAATGTCTGCAGTCTCTGACCATCTCCTGTACTATGTCTGCAGTCTCTGACCGTCTTCTGTACAATGTCTGCAGTCTCTGACCGTCTCCTGTACCATGTCTGCAGTCTCTGACCGTTTCCTGTACAATGACTGCGGTCTCTGACTGCGATAATGTGATAATGACATTGTCAAAAAGGGGCAGAGCATGGGTGACCTTAAAATTATGCCCCCCCCCCTGAAAAAACTTCTGCGGACGCCCATGCTTGTGGGCGGTTTGTTCGTAGAGCAGTCCTCAATATGGTGGACTGAACCTCTGCGGTCCTTCAATTTACATATATATAATTAACAACAAAGGTGATCTTAGCAGAGAAAAGGCCAATTGTCTGGTCCAGGGGCCAGTAAAGTCTGTACATTGTGATATTAGCTGTAAGGTGGCCTGGCTAGTCGGCACTCCAGGGGTGGGGGGCGAATATACCTCCATCTAACCACCCCCGGCACGCCTTCCACACCTGGGCCCCCTATGGCTCTCTTTTGGATGCCAAGGAGGGGAGGGGAGGGGAGACCAGTGTCAACCACAATGGGGGTGACTATCCCCTCCATGGCAGCCCCTAAAGTCAGCACCTTAGATCTACTTGTGGATCGATAGTGTAAAAACAAAACTTCATATCTGAACTTTCCCCAATATTGTTTAGAAGTCAGAGTATATGAAAGGAGAGGAAGAAGGGAGAGACGAGAAGAGAGAAAATAGAAAAGAAAGAAGAGAGAGAAAAGGAGAACATACCTTTGATCTCGCCGCTGCCCTCGCCCACACCAAACCCATAGTTCCGCCCTTGGTAAGATTACTCAGAGGTATCAGAGGAAGAGTTTAGTCTCCACCTATGTTGTTTCTCCCCTTATTGTCGTTGGTGTTGAATGCGATGTCTAAGGGAGGGCTCCCACAGTTCCAGCAGTGCCACATCTAAGCTAGAGGATATCTTGGCAGGATCATAAAAGTGATCTATCCATAATGACCAAATATTGGTATGGCACTCTCGGGTCCCTTTACAGGTCGCTACCAAGTCCTCAGCCTCCCTGATTTTGTCTACTTTGCAAATCCATTCCTCCATGCTGGGAACTTGTGTTGTCTTCCAGTAGATCGTTAGCAAGCATCTTGATGCATTTAGCAGATGGGGCAGAGCGATTTTTTCGTATTGAATTATCGGCATGGGGGGGGTTGTGCAGGAGGAAATGAATCGGGGAAAGTGGGACATCTATGCCTAAAACCTCTTTAATCTGGGACTTGATGTCTACCTAAAAGGGCTTTATTATTGTGCATTCCCACCATAGATGCAGAAGAGTACCACGTTGGTCACAGCCTCCCCAGCATTTGTTGCTGTTTGAGGGATACATTTTTGTTATGTTAGCAGGCACCCCATACCAGCGAGACAAAATTTTATAATTTTTTGTATTCAGCTGAGCTTGAAGGGGTAAGCTGGAATAGGTGTGCCAGCTGAATCAGGGTGAATTCTCGTCCTAGGTCTCTCTCCCAAAGCCGTATATATAGAGGTTTAGTGTCAGCCCCCCCCACAGTTAGAACACGCCTAGGGAACACAGTTAACCCCTAAATCTCCCACTGCATGTTAACCCCTTCATTGCCAATGGCATTTACACAGTAATCAGTGCATTTTTATAGCACTGATCGCTGTATAAATGCCAATGGTCCCAAAAAAGTGTCAAAATGTTCCGACATGTCCGCCGCAATATCACAGTACCGCTAAAAATCGCAGATTGCCGCCATTACTAGTAAAAAAATAAAAAATAAATAAAAACCCCAGAAATGAATTCTCATCATCCGTAAATGCGGCAATTTTTGCGCAAACCAATCAATAAACGCCGATTGCAATTTTTTTTACCAAAAATATGAGGAAGAATATAAATCGGCCAAAACAGATGAAAAAAAAAATTTTTTTATTTTTGGATTTGAATTTTAGCAAAACGTAAGAAATATTGTTTTTTTTTTGCAAAATTGTCGCTCTTTCTTTGTTTATAGCGGCGATCATAAATGATGCAGAGGTGATCAAATACCACCAAAAATAAATCTCTATTTGTGGGAAAAAAAGGACGCAAATTTTGTTTGGGTACAACGTCGCACGACCACACAATTATCAGTTAAAGCGACAGTGCCGAATCGCAAAAAGTGCTCTGGTCCTAATCTGGGAAATCCTTCGGGAGCTGAAGTGGTTAATGACAGTGTTTGCTCGCACAGTGCGTAATAGTGGCTCCAACACTAAAGCAAAGAGGAGGGGTGAGAGAGGACACGCCTGTCTCCTGCTATTCCCGATCGAGAACCTAGGGGAGAGAAAACCATTGACCCTGACTTGGGCAGTAGGTGAAGAATATAAGGCCATTATCCAGGTTAATATTTTTTGGTCCCATACCTATCGTCTTCAGAATCACTCAACGCGGCCAAAGGCTTTTTCTGCATTGGTGGACAATACCAGGTAGGGCAGAGAGTTCTGGCTGTTGCGGGCCCAGTGGATAAGTTGGATCACCCTAATTGAATTGTCCCTAGCCTCTTGGCCGGTGATAAACCCTGTTTGATTGGGATGAACAATATGAGGTACTAGGTGTTTTAATCTATTTGCGAGGATTTTCACCAAGATCTTAATATCCATGTTGAGGAGGGATATGGGCCAGTAACTTTGGGGTAGTGTTGGGTCTTTCCCTTCCTTCAGGATTACTGAGATATGAGCCAACAGCGCCTCCTGTGGATTTATGGTGTCTCCAGCTATAGAATTAAAGTATCTGCACATGGAGTCAGATAGCAAGGGGAAAAACACCTTATAGTAGGCCTTGGAAAGCCATCAGGGCCCGGGCTTTTCCCATTGGGTAGGGATTTCACCTTTGCCTCAATCTCAGCGAGGGTTATAAGGGCTTCTAGAGTGGAGCATTGCTCATCTGTCAAGGGGGAGACCTGCAGAGGTTAAATAGTCACGGATGGCCATCAGTTTAGACGAGTGGGTTTCTGGGGGTACATTTGTGTCTAAGTTGCAGAGGTTTGCATAGTATGCACGGAAACCAGAGGCAATCTTAGAGGATTGAATTAAAGTCTCTCCAGATGAGGAGTGGAGTTTATGGACATGGGCCTGTGCACATTTGTCCCTTAGAGCTCTTGCCATCATGTGGACACATTTGTTACCATGCTCATAGTATTTATAGGATAAGTATTGTAGCTGTTTATGAGGTTGGCGATCTAGTAAGCGCAAAAACAGGTCCCTTAACTCGGTCAACCTCTTCAGTGCCTCTGGGCTTCCGCCATGTTTATGTTGCAGTGCAGCTTGCTGAAGGGCCTGAAGTACCTTTTTAAAATCAGCCTGTTGTGCTTTCTTGAGCTTGGAGCCCAAGGAAATCAGTTCCCCCTTACTACTGCTTTGTGACCCTCCCAGACAATCCCTTCACTGATGCCCTCCATTCTATTTTCCTGAAAATAGTGGTTTAGGACTTCTGAAATCCTTGAGACCACCACAGGGTCATCCAGCAAGTTTTCGTTTAGCCGCCAAGACCATGTCCTACCACCCCCAGGTGGCAGGGAAATCGTGACCAAACCCAGTGCATGGTCAGAAATGGTAATATTACCAATGGACGATGACTGCAGTAGCTCCAGGGTGGAGTGGTCGACATAGAGAAGGTCAATTTGGGTGTATACGTCGTGTACCTTAGAGTAGTAGCTAAAATCCCTGTCTGAGGGGTCGAGCACTCTCCAGGTGTCAACCAAAAGGTGAGTCTGGAGGGTCTTGCGGAAATGCTTGAGAAAGGCATAGGTATGGGAAGGTCGGCCGTGTGAGACATCTAGTGAAGATTCAGGGCTGACATTGAAGTCACGCCCTAGGATTAATGTACCCTTTAAATTCTGCTAGTCTTTCCAGGACCGTGTCAACGAAAGCAAGTTGATTGGCATTGGGGGCATATATTGTGGTGAATGTGAACATTTTCCCTGCAATCGTACCCTTCAGGAACACATAGCGGCCCTGGGAGTCCTCCTGGTTTCCAGTAGGTTTGAATGAATCAAGATTTATAATTCCCTAAGGCCGTGCCCGGGATTTAAATTCACATAACAGATTAGCATCAAAACCAACAATAGCACTGTCAGTAGGCTGGGCGTCGGGTCCCAGCCCACGGTCCCAAAAGGGTTCTATACCCATGTTGGTATGGCCTACATGGTGAACGTGTGCCAACATAAGAGGGGAGGCATGGGAGGCTCAGCTCCTGCTCACTACATCTTACCATTTATATTACCCGGGGGGGGAATAGGGGTAGGGGGAGGAAGGGGGAGGAGGGAATGGGGGGGAGCAAGGAAAAAAAGGGGGGAGGGATGCCGCATAGCAGCACAAGGCACCAGTCTATTGTCCTGATGATAAGTAATTAAGGACTTCTCGTAGCTGACAGCCAAGTGCCTGTAGCAAAAAGAAAATAAAACACTCAGTTCAGTGGGGAGCCTGGTCAGATCAGGTTCCCGAAAGTCAGCGAGGGCAGCTGTGGCTGTGATCAATGAGCATGGACTCTATCCTCTAGTCCCATCTATAAAGTTTTCCAGTGGTCAGAGTCAGAAATCCGGCTAGGAAAAAAAGAGTAGCGGGGGTATATCCCGTCAGTCTCTTGTAGTTGACAGGCCCGGTGATGAGCCAGATGGAGGGCTTTGGCTGCTTCCTTTGCAGCTTGTTTGTCTGGCCGGTAGACAGGGCTGAGGGAGCTGAATGTTGGGGTTTTCCACTGTCCCCCTCCAGTCTGGAAAGTTCACCGGGTCCAGCCCAAGGGCTGACAGAAAGTGCGGAAGCTGGGAGGTCATCTTTAGTGAGAAGTATTTTGCTTGCCGTCTTTAGTCGCCTGGAGGTAAAAGGGGAAACCCCATTGGTAAGTCAGGCCAGCTTGATGTATCGCGGCCAGGACAGGGCGAAGCGATCTGCGCTGCATGAAGGTGCACGGGGGGAGATGAATTGATAGAAATAAAGATGTACTCCATCAAATTCAAAGTATGGTTTCCCGCTCATCTTCTGCATGATACAATCTTTACACGTATATTTGTGCAGATTAGATATGATGTCTCTGGGGTTATCTGTATCCTGAGAGGGGGGTCTAAGGGCTCTGTGGGCACTGTCAATCTTGATGGGGGCCATGGCTGGTAACCCCAGAGGTAGTGCATCTGGACTGGAGCATCAAATCTTTGTTCTAGGGAGTCTATTCTGTTACCCAGGTGAGATGTGTCAGTTTTTAGTTGTGCTATATCCTCCTTAAAGGCCTTTTCTACCCTCTCAGGAAATCATTTAAGGTCTGCTCTTGTGGGGAGAGACCATATCTGGCGGTTTGTGTCTCCATCCTCCATGAGGTCTGCAATATCAGCGTCCCTGGCCTGTGATCCCATGGAGTTGGGGGATGGGATAGGGGCAGAATCGCTTACCGACCTTGGGGAGGGTATTGGAGACACCTCAATCTGCTGTATCTGTACCGGGGTTTGCTGTGAGGCCTACTTGGTCTTCGGCACCGGCGCCATCTTGGCCTTCTCCTGGCAAGGCCCGTGGGTCCCCAGGAAGAATGAGTCCAGCTGTCCCTGCCATGATCTGTCTGTTCCCGGCGGTTGGGAGGATGTCCTCCATCTTTGTGACATGGATCGTTGCGTCTGGGTGGGAGAAATCACCCCTGGAAGCTGATGAAAGGCTGCAGCAAGCACAGAGCTGAGTCAATGTGCGTCCTCACTCCTCCATAGCCAGGACACACCCCGATTCCTTTTATTTTTAATCCTGTTAGCTAACCATTATGCTCCTGTAAAAAATGTTGGACCAGTGGGCTTTCTTTTTCCCTATTTTTAATATCTCAAAGATGTGCTTCCACTCTTATCTATTATCTTATCTATTAGCATTTTGTTTTACCCATGGAAAATTTGTGGTAAAGAAAATTTGAGCAAGTAGATTACCCTACTGGTGGCACAATTAACAAACTACTTAATCCAAAATCTTTTGGGCCTATCTGCACTAAAGGACCCCTTAGTTCTGTATGGTCACATGCCTTCAAACTTCAGAATATCTCCTAGCCATGTTCCCATCAGTTACTGACAAACTCGGATTGAGTAATCACAGAGATTCCTGGCTCATCTCACCATCCTTAAAGGTTGTGCACCTACAAATTTTGCAAGCTTTGGGCACATATATGGTATAACAGAATGCTTTAACAGTACCTGTCTCAGTTCTTGCCAATGTGCACCAAACTGCATGATCATCTATACCAGTTCTATCCCTTCTTTGGTTTCTACCCCTTTCAGTTTTTGCCGATCACTTCTATGGCGCTTTTGCTGTAGCACAGCTTTTCTTAATACACCTATGGGAGTAACCTCGCTTCCTAAACCTACAATACATATCCTTAGCCTCCACTCTATTATCTTTTTTCATGGGTACAATTTCCTCAGAGGTTTTTCTGTTGGGATACTGACCAACATGAAGCCCGGGTTGTGGCTTTAAGCTTGCAGCAGTGTATTAGCCCCTGTCTCCATATACGTAGCTGTAGTCAGTCTATTGTCCTCAATGGATTTCAGTAAGTCCAAAAAAGAATCTGTTTGGCATGCATTGTGTAGATCAACTTATTATTCCTTTTATTTCCATTCCATTTTTCCATATTATTTTCCATTTCCATATTTCCAACAGCTGAAAGTTTTTATTAAAATACAGTGCACTCAACTTCCGGTTACCGCGCCTGCATGGAGAGGAGCTAGGGGAAGAGAGCTCCCGCCACGCTCCTCTAAAATCGGCTTTAAAAGCACTCTGACTGAGGTAACACTCTCCTTTCCTACCCCCATACCCAGGGGAACACCACGCAGGCGGTATGGATCGCTTTGTAGAATGGCCGGCGAGCCGTTCGTCCCCACTCCCAGCTCAACAACAAGATGGTGACAGCGCGCATGCTGCAGCCAACATGGCGGCCGCAGCTCCGGCACGCAGCGATACAACGATCGCTCCACCGATCGTTCTCCCAAATCCCACCTTCCAAATAGGCCTCACGGGGCCCCCAACTGAGCCTTCTCCAGACCCTGCATCCCCTACGGGTATAGCCCAGGCGGTCATCACCCTCCTCACCCTGATGGCCATAGAAGCAATAGAAAAGGCCGTCCACAAGGGGCTGGAACAGCTTCACAGAGACCTTCAGCAGCAATCAGCCAGAATTGAACATGCTGAGGAGAGGATTGGAGTGGTGGAAGATGACACAGCAGCCCTATCCGCAACCATAGCCAGACTTACCACCCAGCAGAGAGACCTACAGAACAAGCTCGATGACCTCAAGAATAGGTCCAGAAGGAACAATCTGCGTATAATCGGTCTACCAGAATCCTTCAACCAGTCTTCTCTCCATACCATCTGTTCTACCAATATCCCGCAGCTTCTGGGCCTAAAGTCCCCCTGCACGGTGGAAAGGGCGCACAGAATTGGCCAGCTATCTGACCAGCGTACCAGGCCCAGACCAGTCATCGTTCGCTTTCTAAATTACGCGGACAAGCAAGCCATCCTACAGGCCTTCCGCAAAAAACGCTCACTCTTTTGAGGACAACTCTCTCCTAATTTTTGCTGACTATTCCCTGGAGGTGATGCGTAAACGTAAGGAATTCTCATCTATATGCTCCCAGCTCTACGACCAGCATATCAAATTCAGCCTGGCGTACCCGGCCATTCTCCACATTCAATCCGAGACAGGGGAACGTCTCTCATTCTCCTCTCCAAGAGATGCAGAACACTACCTTGCCAACGTTCATCCATCGGACATGGACCAGGGACCCCCTCCCAACTCTCAAGACCTTCAATCGCCCAGGAAATCTGCCCTGTCATCACGTAATCAACTGAGCCCTCAGAAGCCTCCCTATAAGGGGGTCCGATTCGGTCAACTAGAGGCCCGCAATCCCACCAGTTGACTTTGAAGAAGTAACCCCACTTGACAACATCTAAGACTCTCTTTGCACTAGAATTTTTCTTCCTCCTCAGGTTGGATTCTGAGAACCCGTTGGAAATGCTCCTGTCGGCCGTTGCGGTTTGGTTTGATATGTCACTAATCTAGGGAATACCTCTGATTTCCTATTTCTACTTCCCATGTCAATCTCTTTGGTCCTCCTGATCCTGATTGTCCTTGGGAACTAGATTGCTTAAGTTGCTCATAGTATATGCATTGATCCTACTATATGTAAGACATAATACTCAGTCGTACAGTTATTATGGTGCCCCCCCTCCCTTGTTTCCTCCCACCCCCCCTCCCTCCCCCTCTTTTTCTCATCTTACCCTCCCATCTCAGCCCCCCCCCCTCCTCCTCGGTCCTGCCTACCCACTCCTACTACACTAAGGAGCTATCAATGGCGGGCACACTGTGGACGAGTACTCCATGAGGAAAAAAGAGAAGTTTCAAAAAGTTAATTGGAGGTATAACCTCCCTCCCGCTCACAGCAGCTTTATAATGTTTTGTTTTTACCTGTTGATACTAATTTTTGTGCCTTTTTCAATTGTTCTTATTCAGTATGCGGAAGATTCCTGGCCGGGGAGGGCCATCGCAGGTGTATACCGCTCCCCGAACATGAACTTCAACAATCACATCAAGACTCTGCCATGGCTCCCCCTGAGAACAGGAATCACCTAAAGGTAATTTCGTGGAATGTCAAGGGGCTACGCTCCCCTCATAAGCGTATGCAAATCCTCCGTCACCTTAAAAGACTACACACTGACATCGCCCTGTTACAAGAAACCCATCTGGGTAATGATGATGCCTCCAGACTTCGAAAGCTCTGGGTGGGCTCAGTCCACTGCTCTCCCGCTATGGGACGCAAGGCAGGAGTTGCCATCCTCATCAATAAAAACCTCCAACACAAGGTCCGCTCAGTAGATGCGGATACCCAGGGTCGCAGACTCACAGTCCACCTATCCATTGCAGACCGAGACATGGCTGTATCCAATGTGTATGCAATCAACTCTCCCGGCCAAGCCTTCTTCCAGGATCTCACCTCTTGGGGTCTCCAAGTCTCAGAGACCCTACATTTACTAGGGGGTGACTTCAATGCTGTAATGCACCCCACTGAAGACCGTTCTCCCTCCCCCTCTACACCAGGCAAACTGACAAACACTAGCACTCTCCTCTCCCAATCCATTGATACCCTCCGCCTCACCGACATCTGGCGCCTCTCACACCCCACCGACAGGGAATTCTCCTTTTTCTCATCTCCACACAACTCATGGTCGCATATAGACTACCTTTTCTCCTCTCCAGCTCTCACCCCAATGATCTCTTCATCTTGCATCGAAAACATGGCAATCTCGGACCACTCTCCAATTTCTCTGCAGATTTCAGGGCTCACATCCCCCCTCCGCCCCAACGTTTGGCGATTCCCCTCATTTTTGGCCAAAAACGAAGACCTGAAAATCACCCTGCAGTCAGCATGGGCAGAATACTGTGAAACAAATAGTTCACATCTTTCTTCCCCCAACCTATTCTGGGAAGCCGGGAAGGCTTTCCTAAGGGGCCACATAATTTCTTACGCAGCGCAATTTAAAAAGAAATCCTCCCTAAACTACCGCCAAGCGAGCGAAGCTCTTCGTTCAGCCCATAGAGACCTAGCTCACGCCCGCAACCCCACCACAATCACAGCCTGGCAAAAGGCCAAACAAAACTTTGATCTCTGGTCAGGGCACCAGGAATCGATATATCAAGCTCATTCTGCTCTTTTCTTCCATCGAAATGGCAACAAGGCAGGTAAGCTTCTAGCAAACCTCTGCTCAGGACACCGCACCCCGACCTATAAAGGCTCTTTAAAAGACCCCAACGGTGTCATTACCAACACCCCCACAAACATTAGTGCCCTCCTTACCAATTTTTACACAGCCCTTTATACTGAAGATCCTATTGACATAGCAAAAGCATCAGCCTTCCTGGACAAAGTCAATCTATCACCACTTCCTAACGAACATCTGGCCCCTCTCAATGCCCCCATAATGGTCGAAACCATCCGCAACACTATTAAAAAACTTGGACACGGTAAAGCCCCAGGCCCTGACGGGCTCTCGGCCGACTTTTGCAAATTGACAATCGACTACATCCCTGACGCTTTGAAACTAGTCTATAGCTTGGCTTGGGCAGATGGCCCTTTTCCCCCTACGGGATTTCAAGCGCACATCAAACTCATAGAGAAAAAAGGCAAAGATCCCCTGCTGCCTTCTTCTTACAGACCCATCTCTTTGATTAATGTGGACATCAAAATTCTTTCCAAGATTATTGCAGACCGCCTCGCCCATATTCTCCCCTCCATTCTTAACCCAGCCCAATCAGGCTTTGTCCAGGGACGCTCGGCTACCCTTAATATACGCAAGGTACTCCTTGCCCTAGAACATGCTAAAGCGAATCCTGACCAGGACCTGGCCATTATATCGCTTGATGCCGAAAAGGCTTTCGATAACATTAGCTTCACCTGGCTTTTCATGGTTATGAAATCCTTGGGAATCACAGGCCCTATATTAAACTATATTCGCAAAATGTACTCATCCCCTTCGGCACATCTAGTTACCCCAATTTTTATTTCTCCAGAAATCCCCCTGTCCAAAGGCACTCGGCAGGGTTGCCCTCTTTCTCCTCTCCTTTTCAATCTTGCTCTAGAGCCCCTATACAGACTTTTAAACTCCTCGGACGGAGTCAGTGGGATCAAGGTTGGAAACCTCACTCTTAGGTCGGCCCTGTTTGCCAACGATATTCTCTTATTCTCCTCCAATCCCTCCCTGGACATCTCATACATTCAGAAACTGTTCAGCACCTTCAGAGCATGTTGAGGTCTAAAAATCTATTTTGACAAGAGTGAGGTTCTATCCTTGAACCCACGAGCCTCCGGGGCTTGGACAGCATCCTCACCCTTTTTAATCGCCAAAAAACACATTACCTACCTTGGTCTCTCTATAGGCAGGGAACCCTCTTCGTTATACACACTAAATTACCCACCCTTGATATCTAGAATAATACAGGAATTGGAGAATTGGGCAGCCCTCCCTCTCTCTCTCTTTGGCAGATGCCATCTCTTTAAAATGGTCTCCTTTGCGAGACTCCTCTATCCTCTACAAACCCTTCCGTTGCTCCTTAAACACAAGGACATTCATAGAATACACTCTGCCCTGCTATCATTTATTTGGCAGGGCAAAAGACCCCGAGTGGCTCTGCGGAAGCTATTTCTGCCGAAGGGCGAGGGAGGGGTGGGCTTGCCCAACATCAGACTATACAATCTCTCATGCCTCTTGAGACAAACACTCGACTGGTTCACCCAAAACTCTAAGTATTCAAACCACGACCTGGAAGAGGCATTAGTCTACCCTTACTCACTCCAAGCTGTAGCCCACGCCAAGCTCTCAACGCTACCTTACCACCTACGGACCAATTCCATTGTTAGAGACACAGTCATTGCATGGAGAGAGGTGAGAAAAATTCTAAATCTACCATCTGGGGTTTCTCGTTTTCTTCCAATCTACGGCAATCCTCTATTCCTCCCCTCCATTACCAACAAACATTTCTCCACTTGGTCGGCAAAAGGACTAAAACAATTGCCCAAGCTTGTAACACTGATGGGACCATGGTCAAAACATTTACTGATCTCGCAAACTCCTACTCCCTCCCCGACTCTCACACATTCTCATATCTTCAATTAAAGCACTACATCAACACTAATATTATTCCCATTTCACGACCTTTTCAGCTCTTTTTCATTGACTCTCTTGCTACCGAGGGGCAATACTCTATATCAAAAATCTACTCCCGCTTGCTCCAACATCAAACCTCCAAATACTCCCTACTACCTTTCCAACCCTGGGCCTCGATTCTCGAAGACCAGGATGCTCCTATTAAAATACTAGCAGGATATCAAAAAATATGCACCCTAACGATTTCCGAGAAATGGAGAGAAACTCAATTTAAAATTGCACATAGAGCATATTTCCCATTCTACTTCAGCTCAGGGGACCCCTCCTCCCCCTCATGCCCATGGTGCTTATCCCCTAGACCCACACTACTACATAGACTCTGGAGCTGTCCCAAAATAGCAACATTCTGGGACCAGATTAGAAATTACATTTTACAAATCCAAAAACAATTGGTCCCCAGAGACCCAATGCTATTCCTATTTAGTCACCATACCCCACCCTTACCAAATACCCCCCCTATTGATAACCAAATATCACAGTGGACACACCTATGTCTCCTAGCTGCTCGTAGAACAATTATGCAGGCTTGGGTTAAGCCTGAACCGCCCCAGTTAACCCAAGCAAAAGCTGCTATCCAATCTTTATTCCTGATTGAAAGGTTAGACACCATTACACAAGACTACAAGTCTTCAAAGCGCTTCTTTATCAGATGGCGCAAATACCTAGAACATTCCTTCACTCCTGAGGAAATTCTGCATTGTATGGAACCGTTCCGATACTCCAAATGGTACCTGACCGCTGACCTAGCAGGTAAGCTAGGCAAACTCAAACTTCGGGATCTACCTCAA